>CAVNYN010282436.1:2756-22673 GCA_963692815.1 Nyctanthes arbor-tristis | reverse complement strand
CCATTAACTTTGTGCCTATAGCGATTTAAATGTTGCACAATGTGGCTAAGCGAGTGGAAATGTGGAATTCACCTATAGCCGCGACACCCTATTGGGGGCGACAACCCGTTGCTGAAAATATAAGGCAATGGGCTATTGGCTCCATCTACTAGAACGACAATGTCGTTGCTATACATTATCTAACCAATTGAGGCGACAGTGTCGCTGCAATTGAGCAACAGGTGCGGTTCTGTAGCGGCGCCCCCTTAGCAACGACGTTGTCGCTGCAAAGACACTACAGCCGCGACTTCGATGTCTACTGCCGCGATTTTAGTCGCCCCAATATGACTGATATCTTGTAGTGTTAATTAATGTATTTGCTATTAATCTATACTAACTATATAAGCATTGAAAGTATTTCCAAACATTTAATGAAATATAAAGGTGTATATGAAAAAAAAAACAAGTAACACTACAAGAAATGTTGCCTACAGCGGCGACAATTTCCGACGACCCCGAAATTCGTCACTACAGCTTTGGGTGTGGTTGTCGCCGCAGTATGGTAAGACGTATAGCGGCGACATCAGCTATAGGTCTAACCTATAGCGGCGACATCTTGATGTCGCCGCTACAGGTCTCACCTACAGCGGCGACAAGTCCCAGCTATAACGGCGACACGAAAGTCGTCGCTATAAAGCTTGGCGGGAACATTTCCCGCCTTTCTTGAATCCTATACTGACGACTTTTCGTTGCTATAGATATCATGTTTGTCACTATTGTTATAGTAATTTATATAATATATATTTTATATGCAAGTATTGTATTGAAAATTGCCTTAGCTCACTTAATGAAGGACTTGGAGTTGGAAGGGGAGCTCCCGGGTTCGAGTCCTTGAAGAGGCAAAATAATGCCTAAATTAATTATGGTGGAACCGGGTAGGGTCGGGTCATGGGGCAGGGCGGATGGGCCGGGTCGCGGGTCGGGTTAAATTTTTTTGTAGCTCAAAACGGTGTAGCCTATAGCGGCAATACCCATGTCGCCATTATAGGTATCGTCCCTAAAAGTCCGGTAGTCGTTAGCGGCAATACCCATGTCGCCATTATAGGTGTCGTCCCTAAAAGTCCGGTAGTCGTCGCTAAGAGGTTATAGGTACGAGCCTATAGTAACAAACTCTGTCGTCGCTAAAAGTCGTCACTATAGGGTTATAGTAACGACAGATTAGCCTGTCGCGGCGACTACAACCGACATTTTTTGTAGTGACAATTTAATATTTCAACTATATTAACTATTATTCTTTAATTCATGTGAAAATCAGTAGTTGACTATCTTTGTGAGACAAAGACAATATACATTTTTTGTTATCGAACGTTGAAGAAAGACAATAAATGGTTGGTTGGAAATTCCAATTAACAATGCAACTAAATAGAGACTAATTTTGATTCGTCAAATTTGAGGAAAGAGCAACCACTTTAATAACTTTAAAAGCTATCCTTAAAGTAAAGAGATTATCCAATGTCCATCTTTATATTTCCAACCCGTGTCTGTCCAAAAATTTAAAAAAAAAAAAAAAAAATTTGAGGAAAGAGCAACCACTTTAAAATTTTACATGGAAAAATTTTTAAAATTTATATTAGCCTTAGTTAATTGGTATTTTTTATTGCAGGTTGTGCCACTAAAAATCTTAGACCTATCCCTATTTATAGAGCCTCTTGGAAATAATCCAGTGAAACTTGTTCTAGTGGTAAAGATATATATATATTTGCTTTTCAGCTAAATTAACTTGCGCTCAAATTATTATTCCACCTCTATGTTCTAAAAAAAATATGTGAAAGTTTCTGATAGTGATTTACAGAGTGTATGTTCATGTATTATGTATCTCTTGAAGGAGGGTTTTGTGGGGGTGTGGGAATATATTTAATAAGGAGTTTTAAAATTTAAAAATATGTGCTAAACTTCATTTTAAAGAGCCGAACTACATATATTGAACCAAATAAAGTGGAATGCTGCTTATTGATGACGTGATTGTCATATTATTATTTATTAACAACACATTATTATCATATAAACGGTGAACATCTGATAATCTACATAATTGATAATAATGAAACTTCAAAGACGTAAAGAATATATTTAGATAGACATATTGTACTGAACAACTTTCATTTAGCATTAATTTTGCTAAATAAATATTTTGCCAACAATAATTTGGATCACAATCCTCTAAAGTAATATTTTCGCCAATCAGTGGTACGCAAACTTCCACTGCACAGTCTTCCGCCGGATCATCCATTCCAACTAATTTGCAGCGAGCTAGACAAAAGTTTTAAGCATTTCCACTTCTCAGAAGTAATGCAGCCACCAAGATTAATATTAGCAAGGCCCTCGTGGATTTCGATCTTGCAACTGCTGCTGCAATTTAATTGATATTGTGCTTTTGTGTGCATGCTATCACATTTACAGTTAATATAAGGGAACAATAAGGGACATACTTTACCATAAAAAGCAAGAACATTTTATTTATCAAAGTTGGTTCCTTAACAGGACAGACGTTGTTTCTTTAGAAAAATTGATGGCCACTCCTATATATATAGACAC
This sequence comes from Nyctanthes arbor-tristis, assembly GCA_963692815.1. Taxonomy (NCBI): domain Eukaryota; kingdom Viridiplantae; phylum Streptophyta; class Magnoliopsida; order Lamiales; family Oleaceae; genus Nyctanthes; species Nyctanthes arbor-tristis. The sequence goes on along the minus strand of CAVNYN010282436.1, from coordinate 20,099 downwards.
ACATCCACCACCAATAGAGGGGTAAAGTTGTTGGGGTGTTGCCCCCAAAAGTGCCAAAGTGAGAAGACTTGAAATATAAATATATTTGGCCGTGGAAGTTTGGTTTGGAAGGAGAAGACCATTCATTAATTAATTATTAAGATGTGTTGTAATTATTTGTTTCCTTTCCTTGAGTATTGGGAGACACAGATGCCAAAAATTCCTCGATGAATGAAAATTGACACCGGACACTTTGTGGCATGCAGTGGAAATTCTAATAGCCAACATTTTCTAAAAATTGTTGTGCTTTTTTTTTCCCTCGGGGGAGTAGATGTGATTTGAGATAAAATAAAAATAAAATTATGAGTATAAAATTTTGAGCGTTATTTTATAACACTTTGTTATTTGTGCAAAGAGTACAAAATCAAGTGTTGTAAAGTTGGAGTTTATTTCTCTTTAAAATACTTAGGTAGCTAGCTGGATAGGTGCACTCAGTACGCACGCCGAGAATATTGCCAGAACCACATGCACAATTTTTTTATAGTTATTAATTAATGGTTTAAATTAATCACACTATCTACCATATGGGAATCATTTCTCCAATTAATCACACAGTTTCATTTCTCGTAAGATTACACGATCAAAGTCAACTTTTTGACATTAAATTACTCAAAATGCTTCAGGTTACAGTGTAGAAAAATAATACCTTTGGAAGAAATTTGAGGAAGGAGAAAATGTCCAGAAAATAACACCTTTTTTTATAGAGTACTTTTTTGCAAATAAAGAGGACATAATATTTTATAAGTAAAATTTTTTACATGCTTCAATACACCTATATATTTGCTTCTTAATTTCCCCAATCTATGTATCTGTGTTAAACGTGATTTGAAATGAAAGAGCCGAATATACATATATTGTGTAATCTTTCTTAATGATTTGCCAAGTTGTACAAATATTTTATGGAGTTTTTAATAATCCTTTAGCATATTTTCTCAAATCAATATCATAATCACTAGATAAAACCAAGGTTATCGATTTTTCTTTTATGCTTTAATTTTTTTAAAAAAAATAGATAATCCCTTGAGAAATTTTCTAGTACTCTAAGAATACCAAACTAGTCAATAGAAGATCCACATATATGTTCAAAGGTCTCAATATAACAATAAATTGAGTCCTCTAAATCTGTATATTTGATGGTTCTTGATTTAACCAAAGAGGATAGAGTATTAGCCAGAAAGTTGCTCGTCTCGCCAAGATAATAAACATAGGAAAACACAGGAAGGATGAGAAGAATCTTAGCAATAAATCATCTATTAGCAACAAAAATTGTGAATCTATGGAGTGATAAGAAGTGCCAAAATGGAGCGATAAGGTGGTAAATTCCCACAATGATTTTAAAATCAATAGGGTACATTTGAGCGATTAAGAAGGCTTGAAGTCAACAAATTCAAACGAAAAGGTGGTTCAAAAAGATAAAGAATATATGACATGAATGTGACAACTATCAAGTTCAAATGCATTAATTAGATAAGTCAAGCAACAAAGTATTGCTTAAAATTCATTTCAAAAGTTGTTAGCTAATTTCTTTAAAATTCATCCCAAAATTTGTTAGTTTGTTATGTAATTTCTAGTATAAACTGAGTACTCACGTCTGGCATATGACATTCCACAAGACACAAATAAAACAATTTTTTTCCCAAGTTTTCTTTGCTTTCCATTTTCTCTTGTTATCAGAACCATTGTGAGGACTGAAACCATTTTCTTTAGCTTATTCACTATGATATGGCTCTTTCTCTAAATGTATGAAATTTTATTACCCTCAAACTCACTCAATTGAATTATCCTTTATGGCGTGAACAAGCCCTGGCTTTAGCAGAAAGTCAAGAACTTGTTGAAATCTCGCTACAACAAATTCAATTCCTACCAAATATACCCCAGCTTCAAATACAATCAAGAAACATTTGTACCAACTGAGACAGAGGCGTACAAAGATTGGTGCAAATGTGATCATCTTCTTTGTGGGTGGATTATAGTCACACTCTTAGAAGAAGCCCTTGCACTTGTTATTGGCTAATTAGAAACTTATTCAGTATGGGAAGCTCTCAAAAATTCATATGTACAATATTCAGAAGAGAGAGAATTTACATTACCACAGCAAATAACATATCTTCGTAAAGATAAAACTATTACGGAACACATGTATATTCAAAACTTTTACTATTTCTATGATGAAGCCTCATATGCCAATTCCTATATTGATATGGTGTCTCAGTTGCAAAGTTTGGATCAACAACGTAGCTCGTTTTCTGGTAATAACAATGTCACAACTAGGCTTTATCCTTAACTTGCATTATATAGAAAAATATAAACGTCTATTTTTTTTAAAAAAAAATAAAGAATGTCTACAAAGTTTAAATTTGCCGTTATATCAATAAGCTAATAAGCTAATAATAAAAGAAAAGAAAAGAAATAAATGATTTTAATATGAAATACTATTATTAGAATATGATTTATTTTTCTAATATAACTGTTATATTTAATTAAAGGGTTTTCACTTTAGGTCTCCAACCTTTCAACTTTGTATCAATTTTGTCCTTATTCCTTTTTCAGACCCTCTAAGTCTCCAATCTTTCGCTTATTATCGTATTATGTCTTCAACGTCAATTTTCATTCCAACCTTTTAATTTTCACCACTAACCCCATCAAAATGACTATTATATCATTGATTCTTTAATTCACTATACGTCTCCAACCTTTTAATTTTTATATAATCTGTCCCATCCTTTTTTGGGCGCATAGGACCCCATCCTTTCAATTTTTTGTAATGTTATATCCCCGCTAATACTTTTCATACCTAACATTTTAATTTTCACTATTAATATCTATTAAAATTATTATTATACCATTAATTATTTAAATAAAAAAATAAAGAACAATAGAAAATAAAAAGTCCACACACTCTAACCCAATTCAACACAATTCAATGATAGCAGTGGGAGATAATGATAATAAAAAAATTCAATCTATAACGGTCTCAATAGATATCGCGTCAAAGAAAGTCGTTGATCTAAGTATCAGCGTGATGAATCAGATTAGACTTCTTAATCTACCACAGATCACGTAATGAATACGGATTGGATAGATCCACCCAAAAACTGATTTTTGATTTATAAAAATCGAACATATTGAAAAAAAGATATGGATGAATTTACTACATTTTGCAAAGACTGGGGACCTTTCATGAAATTAAAATGTTCAAAAAAAAAAAAAAAAGAGGAGGTTAAATTACACAAAAGGTCTCCCAACCTTTGCAAAATGTAGCAAATTCATCCATAACATTTTTTTAACTCCTCAAGTCCCAACCTCTCAAAAATTGACATGAAAGATACTTTTGGATAATTTCCATCCAACTGTCCGTTAAATTCTACTTGAATGACTATTTTACCCTCATATCATTAAATTAGACAATTACAAAGAAATGAACACAAATTGAGTTCTTGAAAATGCAAAAAAGAATTACAAATAAATAAGTGTATATTAGTCTTCTCCAATAATAAACTTCGCGGTCACCTCTCACTACTCTCTAGTATACAGTTTGTATTTTTCTTTTTTCCCCTTTTATTTAGCCTTTTTTTTCATTTCTTTGTTTAAATTTAATGACACGAGGATTTTCACATCTTACGTTTTTTAGAATCGTGTTATTAAGTATATATTAGCATATAATATATATATATATATATCTGTGTGTGTAAATATATTTATGTGAATTCTTGGCATGCCTGACATATAATTCAGAGAATAATGAAGAAGGTCAGAAACAAATTCCTTTGAGAAAAATATGAAAATATGATTCCATTTAATTAGTCACATAGTCACATCCACGTCCATACCCTATATTCTCCAATTAATGTCAAAAGTCGACATTTATGGTGTAATCTTTTGAGTATCATAATTTTGTCTGTTTATTATACTTTGTGAATGTTAATTGGAGAAATGGTCACCATATGTATATTACTACATAGTATGATTTTTATATGTTGCTACATAGTATGATTAATTTAAATCATTCATATAACTAGGAAAAAATAATTTAAAGTGATTAAAAAATGGTTAATTTTTACTCTAAGTCCCTAACCTTTCAATTTTGTATCAATTTTGTCATCATTCTTTTTTTAGGCCTATTAGGCCCCTAAATTTTCATTTATTATCGCATTATGTCCCTAACATTACTTTTCATCCCCAACTTTTCAATTTTCACTATTAACCCCCATCAATTTGACTATTATGCCCTTAATTCTTTATTTTCACTAAAGGTCTCAGATTTTTAATTTTTATACAATTTTATCTCCATTATTTTTTAGGCATATAGAACCTCTAACCTTTCATTTGTTGTCGTGTTATTTCCCTAATAACACCTTTTGTCCTCAATCTTTTAATTACTAATTTTAGTTCTAATTAACATTATCATTGTACTTTTAATTATTTAAATAAAAATAAAGAATAATATAAAATAAGAATTCTACACATCTTAGCCCGTAGTGATCTATAAAAAAACTTGATCGACACCAAACTTAATAGATACCTAATCCGCGTAGAAAAAAGTTTCTGATCTGAGAGTCAGTATAACAAATTGGATGGGGTTTTTAATTTATCACATATTACATAACGGATATATATGGATCATGGTGGATCAAAAAAAAATCATTTTCTATTTACAAAAATGAAGTCGAACTTTAATGCTCTAATTCTAATTTTTTGTGGATCCACAATTAGTGGATTATATTAGATTGAGACGGATAATAAATTAGGAGCAAATTAGGGTCAAAATCACAAAGAGAGATAAGAAATGAAATTAGAATAAAGTATTATGGCGATATCTATTTTTCGTAAATCAAAAATCAATTTTTTTGGGGCAGATCTACCAATCCGTATCCGCTACATGATTTCTGGTACATCAAGAAATTGGATTCGAATCGTCACGATGATACTTAGATTGACAACTTTCTTCAACGTAAATTTGATATCTATCAAGATTATTATAGATCATATTTTTTTGTTATCATTATTTCTAACTATTGTCATTGGGTTATATAAGAGTAAGTTGGAATGGGTAGACTTCTTATTTTATATTATTTTTTATTTTTATTTAAATAATTAATAGTAAGAATTAAAATGTTAGGTATGAAAAGTATTAATGAGAATATAATACGACAAAAAATGAAATGTTAGAGTTTCTATACACCCAAAAAAAATAATGAGTAAAAATTCTATAAAAATTAAAAGATTGGTGACCTATTGTGAAAATAAGGAATCAAGGGTATAACAATCATTTTGATAGGGGTTAATAGTAAAAAATTGAAAGGTTGGGGATGAAAATGACGTTATGGACATAATACGATAATTAATGAAATATTGGGGATTTAGTAAGCCCAAATAAAAGAATGAGAACAAAATTGATATAAAATTGAAAGGTTGGAGATTCATTAAGTGAAAAACACTAACCGAATAGTTAGAGATGCCGCAAGATAAAATCATATAGCCTAGTTGACTGCAAGTTGAAGTGAAAATAACCCTTAAAAATCTGTTATCATAAATAATAAAATAGACAATATCATAGCAAGTTATTATCATATGATAAATTTTAATAAATATCCATGTACAATTAGTTTGAACTTGAAGAAGTGTAAATTAGACAAAACAAAATCAAAACGTCAAATCAAATAAAAATTTGGAATTAATTTATACGGCAAACTACTTTTTGTAGAAATGAGGGAAAAAATAAATTATTATATCATATGGTGTTCCTTAATACGTAATTCTCAATAGAGTACCATCAAGAAGAGAAAATATTAATCGAAACAAATCTTTGAAATTAAAACAAAAGTCATAAATAATGGATACAAAGTATCGATAAACATATTAAAATATAGGGTTGACTAACATTATACGATAAATCTCAATACATTTTAATCTAATGGTTGAAATGATTAACTTTTCAAAAATAGAATGATCACCAATCGAATCTGAAAAGCACCGTCGACAAGGTACAATCACAACATAATTTTAGATAGGGGTTTAAGTTTTCAACTTTCCATATCTCTTTGCTCTAAAATGATTTTGTCTAAGGAAAACACATTTATTTTCTAACAGTTCCATTGTTCTCATCATCAATATTGGCTGAGATTCTCTTATCAATATAGATAATGTCAGCAATCAAAATTGAACATGTGGCTAAAGAACATGTGATAATTGGACAGTTCAAATGTGAGGCTAAAGAACGGGTGATAATTGGACAGCTCACATGTGAGTTGTCTCATGTAGGTTGTCTTATATACCAACTATCAAATTATTAACTTTAAGTGTACGTTTTAAAGGATAATCCCACCAGACGTTTAACAAGTGATCAAAATTGATTATTAGATATTCAAAAACACAAAATCATAATAAATTCCTTTAAAAATAATATTGAATTCATTTACTTAACTAGTCATTGGAACGTGCGTTGCACGTTGTATATTACAATAAATATATTTGATCGTGAAAAAATTTTATTATGAAAGCTCTTCCGATCTCAATATTTTTTGTCAACATTACACTTTTTTTGCTTTTGTTGTCTGATTTGACCAACGCTTTTGTTGTTTGCATTGAAACTTCACGTGAAAGCGCAACATATAGTTGTCCAATGTGAAAATACATGCTCTGAAAGATATATTCCAACATGAGGTATAGTTTGTCCTTATACTGTGTTGATAGTCATTGCAAAGTAAAGTCATATCAAAAATTGTTTTCTCTTAAACTTGAATGTGTAGCTTTCATCGTTTGCAAGACTTAGTGGGATTCAAGGAAGAAAAATTTGTTTCCTAGCATGTCGTTCAAAGGTTATTTCTACATGAAGAACATTTGTTCCAAAATCACAACATACCATTCTTGTTCCATTGCAAAGTCCATTGAAGGATCCAGGTTTCTTAAGAGCATAATTGGACAATTATTTTTCAACACTAATTTGTGTGGTGGTAAACCATTTGACAACAATGTATTTAGAAATTCGTCTTTGGTAATAGTTGTTTGTATCATCAATTGCTTCATCAAAACTAACAAAATCTTTATTTTCACCAGAAAATAATTAAATTAACTTATAGGCAATCTTGTATGGTCAAACCAAACTTTGTTCGGTCTTCCATATTCGAACGAAGAGCATCAACGACCGACTTAGCGTCCAATTCAAAAATAATATGCTGTCCATTCATCTGCTTCAACCAACCAAGTGCTTCCTTCAGGCCCATTGCTTCCACTTCTTTTGCTGAGTAACCCCCAGCAAGAGATTTCATGAGAAGTTGAATAAATTCCCCTTTATCATTCCTAAGAAGCATCCCAATTCCGGTTCGAGTGGGGCTTTGAAAAGCTACATCAATATTGCACTTGAGGCTATTAACAGAAGGTTTCTGCCATGCTTGTTGTTCAGCACTTGTAATAACAACCGGATCAGCCTTCTTCCTAAGTTCTTGCCATTCATTAAGTATTGTGAAAGCCATAGTGGTAGTCTGTGTTGAAGAAGAACCTGCCCTCTCCATAACTTCGAATTCCTTTCTCTCCAAATCCCCCAAGCCATAGCTGCAATCCTCTGAATCATAAATTCTGTAAAGGAATTAAGCTTATCAAAAAACCAATCCCTAAAGCTGTGCACAGTGCTAGTAAATAGGTTTGCCCCTATCAATCTCCAACAAGCTCTAGCAAATGGGCAGTATATTAACACATGCTCTACTGATTCGTCGTCGCCATCACAGAAGACACCGTGTTTCGATTGGCATTCCCCTCTGATGTAAATTGGCTCTGGTGGGTAAACAATTCCTACAAGGAGGCAAATAAATTCTTGCATTTTGGGTGGAATGAAAAGTTTCCAAATCTTCAACCAGTCTCCTTCCTCTTAAAATTCTTCACTACTTCCACATATACCAATTGCAACTCTATAACCAGATTTAACAAGATATATAGTTTCCAGATTTGCTGAAATGCCACACCCTTTTGTCAACCATCGGTGATTCACTCAATGGGATTTTTGCGCATCAACATCTGTGAAGATTTCCTGAAGAAGTGCCACAGCTCACTGCTTTTGGTTAGGAAGGAACAAGTCGCTCACTCTTAGCTCACTTAAATCCAGATCCTCAATAGGCTCTAGTCGGAACCTTGGTCTTTCTCTTATCCATGCATCTTTCCAAACCCCTAATATTTTGTCCATTACCGAATCTCCACCTACACCCTTTCTCCAACACCATTTGAGACTGCCATAAGCTCCTCCAAGTGAAACTTGGTTTGTATCCCAAACAAGAGTCCAAAAAATCCCTCATCGGATAATATCTAGCTTTGATAATTTGACTAACAAGAGCATCAGGGTTGGTAAGTAGATTCCACCCCAATTTCCCGAGCATGGCTAGGTTGAAGGCATGCAAGCTTCGAAATCCCATTCCTCCAAACTCTTTACGCACACATAATCTATTCCATTGAAACCAATTCAAGCCCCTCCTCCCATCTCACTTTGAACCCCACCAAAAGGAGTTCGTCATTTTTTGAAGTTCGTCACACAAAGTATAGGTAAAAGAAATGTAGCCATGCAGTACGATGGAATAGCTTGTGCAACGTTCTTCACTAATATAGTGCGACCCGCTTTCGAAAGCTTTTTGTTCCTCCATACTTGTAGCCTTTTCCATAATCTGTCCCTTAAGAAATTGAAAACCTCTTTTTTCTTTCTCCCTACTAGCGAAGGCATCCCAAATAACGGCTTGTGTTCAAAGGAGTAAAGACATCAAGGGCTGCCATAATGATAAGGCATTCTGAATTTGTAGCTCTAAAGAACAAGAAGCTGTCATCAGCAAAGAATAGGTGGGTAATACTAGGTGCACCTCGAGCAATCTTATAGCCATGTAACACCCCCCCTCGCTTCTGCTTGTTGTATCAAAGCCGAGAGACCCTCTGCAACAATAATAAAGAGATATGGAGAGAGTGGGTTGCCCTGTCGAAGTCCTCTTTTAGGTGTAATGGGGTGAATTTCATTTCCATTCACTAAAACTGAATAATTAACTGTGGTTACACACAACATTATTAAATCAATCCACTGAGATGGAAATCCCAATCTGATCATCATTTTTTCCAAGAATCCCCAACTGACCCTATCATATGCTTTACTAACATCAATTTTCATAGCCACTTCACCTTTCTTACCCCTATTCTTCCCCTTCATATAGTGAATCAATTCAAATGCAACAAGAACATTATCTGTGATAGACCTACCTGGAACAAAAGCTGACTGGTATTTGGAAATCAAGTCAGGTAGCAGCCAGTTCAACCTATTAGCCAACACTTTTGCAATTATTTTGTAAAGGACATTGCAAAGTGAAATCGGTCGAAACTCCGTCATGGACTTCAGTGCATCACATTTTGGGACCAAAGTAATAAGAGTCTGATTTAATACATCTGGGAAATTTTTGTTAGTAAGCAGCCATCCAATACATGTACTTACAATTTCCTCCCCAATGATAGGCCATACTTTATGAAAGAAGGCAGCATGAAGACTGTCCGGTCCTGGAGTTTTGTTGGGTGCATTTTATTTATTGCATTCTTGAATTCGTCAGGAGAAAAAGCCTCTAATAACATAGTGTTGTCCTCCTCAGTTATTCTCCTCTCAATACAGTTTGTCACCTCATCAATTTCTCGCCCATCAGAGTCAAAAAGGTTCTCAAAAAATCTCTTGGAACTCAACTAATATTATTTATATCATCTTGCCACACACAATTTGCATCTTGGATTTTATGGATTGTGTTCCTCCTTCGTCTATCTGATGCCATAGCATGAAAGAACTTGGTGTTTTCATCTCCCCCTTCCAACCAGAAACTTTTTGCCCTATGTTTCCAATGCTCTTCTTCTTGAATCAACAAGTTACTCAGCTCCGCTTTCTTATTTCTGAATAAATCAGCATCAATTCTGCCGTTGCTCTCCGTCAACATCTCCACCTCTAACTTTAACTTGTTAATCTGATTTCGGATAGTGGTAATTCTGCTCCACTGCGAAAGAGAATGAAGGCAGTGATCAAGTCTAGGAATTAACTCTTCATTCGAATTATTAAACAGCCCCCTCTTCAACTGTTCCTCAAAGCCGATTTCCTTCAGCCACCTTTTCTCGAATCATGTTCTTTGCTTTATTACTGGATCTCTTGTTTCTGTCGTATCCAATAAAAGAGGTGAGTGATTAGAAACTGCAACTACCATATTGAGAAATTTTGCATGAGGGAACTTCATCAGCCAGAATTCTGAAACCAAAGCATGGTCGAGACGCTCCTCTACCCAATGATCAGTTCCTCTCCCTCGTTCCCAAGTAAATTGATAACCAAAAAGAGGCATATCCACCAGTGAACAATCTGCCACAGCTTCTCGAAAGTCTCTAATGAGATAATTTGGATGAGCATGCTGTCCTCTTTTATCTTCTTCACTCAATAGTTCATTAAAGTCTCCTATACAACACCACGGCAAGGTTGTTCGTCCATGAAGTTGCCTAAGCAAAGCCCAAGATTCCCTTCTGCGACTTCTATCCAGCTGTCCATAAAAATCAGTAAGTCTCCACCTTCCTCGAGTGTCATCAGTTATTTCAAGATCAACGTGATTATTTGAGTAACTAGTAACAGAACAATCATCTTTATTTTGCCATAAGACAGCCAAACCACCCCCGCGTCCTACTCGGTCAACAGAGAAATAACTACCAAAATTAATTTTTATTCTCACTTCTTCAATCTTATTGGATGTACAAGAGTTTCGGATAGAAAAACAATTTGAGGCTTATGAGACCTAACCATCTCGCAAAGAGCTAGAACTGCCCGATGGTTGCCAAGTCCTCGGCAGTTCCAACTAATGCAAATCGTGACTCCCGGCCGGCCTGTTTACTAGGACCTGCCAATACATCATTTTTTGGATGGGCTTGGTCTGTCGTCTCTTCATCCTCGACTAGCATAGTAGTATTTTGGGCTTCTTCATGCTGGACGCCTCTTCTTCTCTTCTTTGCTTCAATAAGCTCAAGCCCATTGTCCTCCAAACCCATAAAATCTGGTGACTCAGCATCAAAATATTGTACAGCCATCTTGCCTTGATTTATTTTCAAACTTTCCTTCTGGCCACTACTAGTTGATTGACGAATTATTATAGCCTTGTCCAACATATTAAACTGCATCATATCCTCTTTATTCTTGGTCAGATTCTCCTTCTCATATGAATATCCCTCATTATACGCGGCTGATTTATTATTTCCAAAATTAGCATCAGCAAACCCTCCTGCGTCTTCCAGCAGCCATGTTCCTACACTGGCTTGATCGGAGTTACGACGTGTCGGAGTTTTTAGCCATGCACCCCATTCCCGCTGCATGTTCTCTCCCTCATTGGTGAACCTTTTGTGGAAAAATTTCTCCGAATGACCAAGAACTCCACACATGAAACAAAACGAACTAAGGCGCTCGTATTTAAAATTCACAATAGTCCAATCTCCTTTTGACTTCCTAATCTTCTTCCATCTCCTCAGTGGGATACGAACATCAATTCGGACCCTTACTCGCATATAGTTTTTCCAGCCTCCTCTGTTACTATTAGGATCATATTCGATAAATGTTCCAATAAAGTTCCCAAGTTGTTTACCCACTGACTCTGACATAAACCCTATCAGAAATCATAGATTTGAACCCAAAAATTGGCATAGAAGAGTGGTATCTGAGATGGAACTTCACCCATGCTCAAGAGATGCAGAAGCAAAATGTGACTATCAAATGTCCAAGGGCCATCATCAAGCACACTTTTCACATCAATTTCATGAAAAATTTGGAATAGAAAGAGTTGAGGACTGACTGTTTTGATACATATTCCTTTGCCTGGTCGCCACAAACTCGCCATTCGATTCTTCATAGCATTAAAATTGATACTCCGCTCCGTCAAAAATCGTCCTAGCAGACACCATTCAAACCTGTCATTGTTATCCTTCCCTTGAACTGCATCCAATACCAATTCCTCTTCCTCCTCCGTCGATAGTGCAAGGCCTGTTAATTGTGCTTCCATATCGGATGTGTTGATGTAACCAATCAAGCAGATAATGAAAATAAACTGAAAGAATAGTGAAAACTAGACCCCCATAAGTGGAGGAAAACCAGAACTCTCTACTTTAATGATAATGTTAAATGTAATAATGTAGTGAATTAATGTTGGGTGAAATAAAAGTAATGGACAACATAGGAATTAAAGAAAAAATTTAGGTGTAAAGGTGGAATCCGGATATTTTACAATAATTCCACATTTTATATAATAGTGATTAATTACACAATCACATCCACGTACATTCCCTCCATTCTCCAATTATTTAACCTGATGCATTAATTTGGGGTGGTTTGATGTCAAAAGTTGACTATATATGTTTCACATATCATTTCTTTTGGTCAGTATCAGTTGGGTTTCTAATTTTTTTTTCACCCGTTGAGATCCTCAACTTTTTATTAATTCGCATTTTTCCGGTAACCACTCGATTGAATTACCATTATACCCTCATCTTTTTTAAATTAAAAGCAAAAAGTTTTAAAATATAAAAGTTAAAAAAAAAAAGAAAAGAAAAATTGGGGTGGGGGGATTCAACCCCCCCTTTTACTGGCTGCCATTTTTGGCAGCAAAAGAGAGGGGGGATTCCCTCCGTGTGAGCTAGTAGAAGAAGGGAGGGAATCCCGGCAACCAAAGGGGGAGACTTCCCCGGTGAGCTGCCAGCAGCCAATAATATGGGGGTTAAACCCCCCCCCCCGGCCCCCAAAAAAAAATTTTTTCCCTTTTTTTATTATTACATTGTTTTTTTATATTTTTAAAACTTTTTGTTTTTAAAAAATATGACAGCATAATTGTAACTCAGTCGAGGAATTCAAGGAAAAGTTGATGGAAATCATTAAAAAAAATCATTTGCCCGACTTAATTAAAGGTTGACGTCCCAGTGAGTTAAAAAATAAATAGGTTAGAGATTTAACTGATACTAACTATAAAAATTGAGAACGATAGGTGAAATTAACCCTTATAAAAATCATTCATAATTATGAAAATTTTTGCATGTGCTTCGAATTCTTAAATAATTTGATTGTGAGTACAGATTAAACTTGTCTAGCCCGCTATTGTTAGAAATTTAATTAGGACAACTTCCCTAGTTTCTCTCACATGATCGTTATTACAAAAGATACACTTTATTATAGAAACATTTCTTGAGATGAGCTGCAGTCACATTTCAATAATTTCATAGAATCATATATAATCACGAACGATTCTTCTTCCTTCGTAACGTGTACAATGTATATTAATTAATTAAATCTAAATGAATGATTGTTTTTAAAAAGAATAATAGCACGTTTATTGAGTATAAAAAATAATGAATATCATACCAAGTGTCAAAAAATAAATTGGCTTGTACAAATTAAATATGAGTAAATCAATAAAATGTGAAGCTATTATTTCTGGACAATTTCTCCTTTCTTGAATTTCTTCGAGAGCTATTATTACTATGGCCGTAATTATATCTATAGCTAGCATAACTTAGGCACCCAAATATATTCAGAGAAGAATTAACAAGATTTTTTTTTTTTGGAATAAGAACTAGATTCTCACATGTGCGTTACACGGGAAGAATAAATATCAACTTATTTAAAAAATAAATAATATAAAATTTTATAATTTTTTTTCTTATATGGTGAAATTTTATAAGGTTACATTACCCAATCAGGAATAATTAATTTTTAACATCAACCAATCTTATCATCTTAAGGTAACTATAATTTAGAACAAATTTTAACCTAATTATTATTGTTAATGCAAATAAATATCATTTTATTTTTTACACTAATTTAGATAAATGACATTGTACGAAATAATTGTTACTTGGGCGGTGTCGTGTACTCTGAAAATATTTTTTATTTGAAACCAATAAAGTTGGATAGCGTAAAGATTATATAAATTAATAATATATAAAAGTAGTTGTACTAATATTTATTTATATTGGAAAAAATTAAGAAAAAAGTACAATTATAATTTCAATTAACTTGAAATAATGATATATTTGTTTAATTTCTATTAATTATTATAAATTACAAATTTCAAGGTATGTTAAACAATTGGATAATCAAATTTATCTATAATTTACACAATTAAATGATAATAATTATCTATTCGTTATTAAATTTAATAATGAATCTTATTTCAAAATAGTGAATAGATAAGGTAAAATTAAAGAAAAAAATTAAAAAACAAAACTGAAAATTTCAGAATACCAAATAGGCTACCGCAATATATGAAACAATTTACACAATTAAATGATAATAATTATCTATTAGTTATTAAATTTAATAATGGATCTTATTTCAAAATAATGAATGGATAAGGCAAAATTAAATAAAATTTTTTTTAAAAAAACTAAAAATTTCATAATACCAAAGAGGCTACCGCAATATATGAAACAAAATGTCTAAAAAGACCTTATTGACAAATTTTTTTGGTGGAAAAACTACAGTACAAAGGTACCACGGCTCTTTTCATTTAATTAATATATAGATTAGCAAGATTTTTTTTTTTTTTGAATAAGAATTAACAAGATTTTAAAAAATTCCTTTTACGGGAAAACAAATCGAATCCCACAGGCCATAGTTGCTTAGCCGCATCCACGTACACTCTCTCCATTCTCCAATTATTCAGCCTGAAGCATTGTCAAAAATTGACTCTTGCAATAATTTCTCTCTATTTATAACCTTCTTAGTATCATAATAATTTTGCATGTGGTTCTTGCAATATGAATTCTGATCTGAGTACTCGTTGAACCTATCAAAAAATTTAGGTTAATTTCTCTAATTTCACTCGCATGGTCATTATTCAAATAATTTAAATTTTAAATTATTTAACGATAAAACTAAAGACGAGATTAACATATTGTCAAAACCTTCTACTATATTATAAATTGCTAAAATCATACAAATTTTTTCTCACAAACTTAGAAACGAAGTATTGTAAGGAAAAATAAACTCCAACTTTGCCACAATTGATTTTGTACCCTTTCACAAATAACAAAGAGTTAATAGAAAAAGATCTCATCAAAATACTACACTCACAATTTCTTCTCTAAAATCATGTTTACTTCCACACCCCCCCCCCACCACAAAACCCCAAAAAAAAAAATAAATAAATAAATAAAATAAGAATAAAAATAAAGGAAAGAAAGAAAAATGGAAATGAAGAAGAAGAAGAAGAAAGAAATGCAAATTTTCCACTGCATATATATGTCTCAAAAACATTTGGCGAAAACTTGTCAATAATTTTCATTCATCTTCCCCACTTCTGTACGAAGAGTCCCAATATTTGTAGGTAAAGTATTTAGGTCACTTTTTACAAGATATGGTAAATTCACAAAGAAAGTCTATTATACTATTTTTATCCATCTAAAAAGATAGTCCACCTGCCATAATGAGTATGTATTTAGTTTTTCATTTCCATATATGCCTATAATTAATATACTTCTTATTACTCTACAACAACTACCTATATATAGAAATTAGTTTCAAACCATTAATGAGAGATAAGGGTATATATGAAAAAATACAAGTAAAAAATAATGTTCCAACTATATTAACTATAAAAATTTTATTATGCATACCGGTAAACTGGTTATTATACATGCATGTACATGTAGGATTCAAAATATTAAAGGTTGAGTGGGGTGGATGTTTTCTGAGTAAATGTCACATCTACAGGTATGCATAATAATCAGCTTACTGGTAAGTATAATAAAATTCTTGATATTAACTATTCTTTAATTTGTGTGAAAATAACTAGTTAAATAACTAGTAGACTGTCTCTTCCCATACTCACTCAGGTAAGTGTGGACACTACAAACATGTGCCAAGAGAGGATAATCGAATAGCGCATTGTTTAGCTACTTAAGCTATTAGTTCTCCAACGGAGTAATAGCACATATATATATGTGTATATATATATATATACACATATATATATGTATGGCACTAGCCATAGCCTCCCAAGTCAACTGTAAGTGTAACCCGCAATTCGAATTAAATGGCAGCTGGAACGAAAGCCGCTGCGGCGGCCTTGGTAATATCAATCCTGGTGGCTGCCTTATTTCTGGTACGTGGAAATGCACAAAACTATGAGGCGGAAGCTTGCGGATTGCCACCAAGAGATGTTATCAGGTGTATGATCACTTCAATCGTGACTGCATCAATTAGATATTTTCTCGGGAGATGTGGTTCAGGTTCAAATTGCGGTAAGTTGATATCAATTAGTTAGTTTTGAATTTCATTACCATGGGTGGCCCTAATAGAGGGCGTACAGGTGGTGCGATCGCACAGAATCTCATCATTCAAATGACACAAATTTGTTATTTTTTTATTTTTTTATAGTTATGTCTTTAAAATTTTTGAAATTTCATTTGTTAAAAAATAGGTATGATTGAGACACCAATCCTTAAAAAAGTTTAATGAAAATTATTATGTTAAAAATTAAAACGTATTTTATTATTTAAAACAAAAAAAGTAAAGAATGTCTACTTTTAAAGTTTAAATATGCCTTTAATCATCAACGGCCAAAACAAAAAAAAATTAATACCAGTAAGTTAATAAGAAAAGAAAGCACCGTAATAAAAATAATTGTTTTTAATATGAAATACTACGATTAGAATTTGATTTCCTGTCCAAAAAGAATATGATTTATTTTTTCTAATATAACCCTTATATTTAAATAAAGGGTAATTTTCACTCTAAATCTCAAAAGTTTCATGTAACATCCCGTGAAATTCCTCTATTTGAAATATTAATATCTACGGATTAATAATTGGTTTTGATATTCAACTATAATTAATCGATGAATAGTCTCATAATAGAATGTCTACTCGAGACATTTTATATGAATTTGAAGACATTTTTGGTTTAGTTGACGATTACTCGAAAATATGTCAATTTCTTCATCGGTTATAGAAAGTTGTTACAAGAACGATTAAGTTTAATCGGGTAGTAAATTTTGAGACGGAAAAGATTCTTAAAGTAAAGATATGATGTCTCACTAATATAGTCGGAAATAAAAGGACTTAATTATCGAGTTTAATAGGTAAAGGGGTTACTAAGAGTTAAAGGGAAAGATTTTAGATACTTGGATCCAAAAGATAACTTCCACATGATTTGAATCCAAGACCCACATTTGGCACATTGATTAACTAAGATGCATTCCTATCCCTCCAATTTGACTCATTGCTATGGACAAGTGGGGGTCTTTGCATTGGTGGAACTCAAAGTCTTTAGGAAACAAGAATAAAAATTCG
>CAVNYN010282435.1:4476-25576 GCA_963692815.1 Nyctanthes arbor-tristis | reverse complement strand
TTGAGTGACTCCACAAGAAATAAAATTTTAGTTAAATTCCACCTACCCCATCGAATGTTTCATAGTGAAAAGCATGTCCACAAATGAGCAGCCTTCAGTGACTCAACAAGCTGACATCAATCTCATCACAACTTTGACTCATTGGCTTGATAGTTAAATGTGGTGAGTCAATTATATATTTATCTAAATGTATAAGTTATTTATAATTATTACTTTTCAACTTGCCTTTTTTCCCCTCTTTCGCAGTGGACTCCATTTTTTGTATCAAGGCAAGTGTCGCTGGGTGCTTAACAATATTGACCTACATGATATTTATATTCGTAACATCTCAATACTTATTTTCATAATAAATGATTTTTAGGGTAAAAAGATCGAATTGAGCTATTTTAGAATATATATACACACACGATATGGGAATTTGTGGGTACAATTAGTCTAATTTTGCCACCCAGTCTGACTGGTTCAATTAGAATGCTATTGGGGTGACCCCATCATGACGCCATTCATCTCCTAATTTTTTCACTTTTGTTCCATGGATTTTTTTTAAGATTCCTCTTTTGTATTTAATTTTCCAATTATATCTTATATTCAATTTTCCAACTATATCTTATCTTATCTTATATATAATAATATTGGAGGTAGCGGGTACAATTGGCCTAATTTTTACTACCCATTTTGGCTGGCACATTAGAATGCCGTTGACTGACCTTATCACGACATTATTAAACTACATTAATTTTTTTAATTTTATTGAATTGAAATGGATTTTTTTTTTTAAAGATTCCTATTTTGAGTTTAATTATCCAGTTATATCTTCTCTATTATAATAATAATAATAATAATAATAATAATAATAATAATAATAATAATAATAATAACAACAACACAAACAATAACTTTATATATAATACTGGAGTTTGTGGGCATAATTCTTGGGTCACTGCCTTTTTTGTTTAACAAGTACGCAGCATATATTGCCATTAAGATAATCTCCCTTAAAATGGGTCAAAATACCTATTGAAAAGGGAGAAGGAATATAGTTAGTGGAGCACAAACATAATTAATGCATGGCTGCACTAATAATCAATGAAGGGTAAAAACTTTCAAAAACTTATTCACTTACCAATTACAATTTCAAATTTACTTGAAGGAATGTTATTAAATTTTTCTCAAAAATTATCTCATTTACCATTATATATTTTAAAACTTATTCAACTTGTCACTGATCTCATAGAAACTTACTTCATTTTTCACTCAATCACCATTAGTCTAGCTTTTCCCGCTAGACTTATAATGGAATTATGCAATGAGATGCCTGTGTGATTGCGAGATTATTGGAAACACACATGGGGTGACACCCCACATGCGTGTGGAACTCAAAGGTGATTTCCTAATAATCTCCTGTCATATAGATGTTGTACTAAATGGTTTTGAACAATATTATCAGGTTTTTTTCCCAAATGAGTCTCTGGTTTTATTTTACCATTTTTCTTCCTTTTTTTTAAAGGAAAGTAATGATTTCATTAATCTAAACCAACCCCAAACCAGAGCACCAAGAAAAAAGGCATAGAGTCAGTCCAGTGGTTCTCCCCGGCATTATACACAGCAAAGGAAGCCATTTGATGAGCCAAACCATTGGAAATATATATTAATTAAGAAAACTAAGTCTTAATACCTTTTGTACCAGCTTCGTTCTGCCACCATAGTCTAGCAGGAGATTACGAGATAATCCCGCCAGACGAATGGTGGGTTCTTCTTCCTTCTATTGATACTAGTCCGATCTCTTTGAAGTTGAAAATATGCAATATAGGTCTTACGTTGAATTGAAGATCTTAAAACAAACAAGTTAAAAATGTAAGCCTGGCTGTAAACATATTGCCAGTAAAAGTGATTCAATAATATATGTGAATCCAAGTTCCACCATATTATTCTTTACTTTTTAAATAAATCAATTCAAATCCTATTTATTTATTTATTATTATTTTTATTTTTTTAACTAACAAATATATTTTTGCAAGAAAACATTTCGTATGATGTATTGTAGTCATATATACATTTGACACCTGCTATAATACAATAAACTAGATCGCAGCTTGTCATTAAGTTCACAATATATGTCCTAGATGGTATCACTTCTCCTTGAAAACTTGCACGCTTCTTTCTAAATTATTGTTTATTTGAGTATCTGTACCTTTTTCATCGGTAATTTTGAAGCACTTTCCGAAAGTATTGTTACAGCACCTCCTACTCCATGTGACATGTATTGATGCACGCCACATGACTTTTTAATACACATGGCATGTATCAATACATGTCATATGGAGTAAGAGGTGCTGTAACAGTACTTCCGAAAAGTGCTTGAACATTTTCACATTTTTCATTGCAACCAAAGTGCGTTGGTGCCTTTCTTGCTTAATAAGGACACAACGTTACCATTAAGATAATCCCATGGGTTAGTGGAACACAAACATTAGAGCATCTTCAATGGGGGAAGTCATCCCCAAAAGGTCATACACACATAAAAAAATAAAGTGAACCCCATATAATTCCTATTTTCTTTTAATTTTCTTTTTTTTTAATCACTTTTCTCTCATTGACACCACTTTATCATCACTTTTCTTTCCCAATGTCAACCCCAAGATTCAAAACCACATCTTCATTTCTACCTTCTCTATTACTATTTTATCATTATTTTTGAATTTCTATCTACTTCTCTCTTCTTTTTCACTTTTCCTGCTTTTTTCCCCACACCCCTTTCCACTCACGCGTTAAATTTCAATAATTATCTCTTCACAATATCTCTCCTCTATTACCCTCACCTCCACCCTTGCTATTAGAGATTCTCTAACTAGTGCATGGCAGCAGTAATCAATGACAGGTTAAAAACAATATTTTTAATTTATTTATTAGTAGATTAAATTTTTGAAACTATTGATAATAATAAAAAAGTTTTCCATCTTTTGGCCAACCATAAAAAGATTGAGTTGAGCTACTCTCTCTCTCTCTCTCTCTCTCTCTCTCTCTCTCCACAAAAATATATACTACTATGTAGGAATTTGAGGTCCAATTAGTCTAATTTTCCGCCCAGTGTGGCCCGTACAATTAGAATGGTGCTAGGGTGACCTCATCATAACGTCATTCATATCTTAATTTTTTCACTTTTATTGGATGTATCTTTTTCAAGATTCCAAATTTGTATTCAATTATCCAATTAGATCTTATCTCTAATAATATAGGAGTTATCGGGTACAATTAGCCTAATTTTTCCCACCCATTTTGGCTGGTACATTAGAATGCTGTTGGATGAACTTATAACGACGTCATTAACCACACTAATTTTTTAATTTTATTGAATTGAATGGATTTTCTTAACGATTCTATTTTGAATTTAATTATCCAATTATACCTTCTCTATAATAATAACAGCAACACCAATAACTATATATATAATACTGGAGTTTGTGGGCACAATTCGTAGGTTACTGCCTTTTTTGTCTAATAAGTATGCAGTGTATTGTCATTAAGATAATCCCCCTTAAAAGCGGTCAAAATACCTACTGATAAGGGAGAAGGAATATAGTTAGTGGAGCACAAACATAATTAATGCATGGCTGCACTAATAAACAATGAAGGGTTAAAACTTTTTTTTTTAAATATTTACTTGTTTAAACTTTTAAAACTAATTTTATTATTATTGTTAAAAAATTAATAATAAATTTTAAAAATTGAAAATTCAAACGACATGGTTAGCCGGGTGTTTTTGGCAAAAATGATCTCCCTTGAGACTCTCTTGTACGTTGGGGCTCACATAATCATCTCAATAATCTCTCACCACGTGTGTGTACCGCAAGATAATCTCGCTATATATCTGGCGGGATAATCCCGTTTGGGCACTGCCATGCGTGGCTGCACCACACCTGTTCAACTAGAGAATGGAATATAGTCATAGGATTTCCTCTGCATACGCAAGAAAGGTCCCCTATCGTATCCTCGTGGTTAGTGTCATATAGCGCTAATATATATGCATTCCAATACAAAAGGAATCTATGCAACGGTAATAACAATATGCCACTAAGAGCATCTCTAATGAGAGGTGTCTTTCAAAAAAGTCATACACACAAAAAATAAAATGGACCTTATATGTTTCCTACTTTTTTTATTTTTATTTTTTCTTTTAATAACTTTTCTCTCATTTACACTAATTTATCCTCGCTTTTCTCTCCTAAAGTCAACCTCAAGGTCCAAAACCACACCCCAATGTCCAACTTTTCTACTACTATTTTATCATTATTTTTGAATTTCTATCTATTTCTCTCATTTTTTTCACTTTTCCCACTTTTTTCCCTACACCCTTTCCCACTCACTCATTCATTTTAAATAATTATCTCCTCACAATCTCTCTCCTCTTCCCCTTCACCTTCATCCCCACACATTAGATATGCTCTAAAAGAAAAGAACTAGTATTTACGTAGTATATAGTTGAATGACCGATTTAAAGCATCTTCAATGGGTATTATAAGTCCACATAGTGTTTAAAAAAAAAGAACAGGGAAAAAAAAAGAAATCACTAGTGATTTCATGAAAGTAATAGTTTCTTGTATTTTTATAACTATAAGGGTTCTATGCCCTAGAGGATGTCGTTACTGTAGAAAAGTTAGTGTGTTTAGAGTAGCTCCATCAATCTTTTTATTTTTTATTTACTTTTCTTTCTTTCTTTCTTTCTTTTTGTTTTTTTGGCTTTTTTTTTAGTTTTTTTTTTTTTTTTTGAGTGATTACAAAGGGAGAGAAGAGAGGGGCACATCGATATGGTGCTAAACTGCTAAGCCAATTGACATGCGTACAGGGTTAATTTAGTTTCTTCATTTTCTCTCTCCACTCTCTCAAGTCTCCCCTTCACATCACATTCATTGGACTGGCCATGCTTTTAGTAGAGTTAATTATCTCAAATTCCATTAAATGATTAGAAAATTATTCACTTACTATTGCATGTTCAAATTTACTTCAGATAATGCTATTAAATTTTTTGAAAAATTATCTTATTTACCACTGTGTATTTTAAAACTTACTCAACTTGTCACCGATCTTATAGAAACCTACTTCATTTTCCACTATATCACTATTAGTCCTGATTTTCCCGCCAAATGTATAATAGAATTATGCCATTAGACGCCTATGTGACTTGGAGATTATTGGGATCACACATGCGTTGGCACCCCACATGTGTATGGAACTCAAATGTGATTTCCTAATAATCTCCTGCCATCTAGACATTATACTAGATGGTTTTGAACAGGTTTTGAACAATATTTACACTTTATTTTTTCCAAATGAGTCTTTGGTTTTATTTTACCTTTTTTTCTTCCTTCTATTGATGCTATTCACTGTACTTTGATGTCGGAAATACGCAATATGGGTCTTACATTGAATTGAAGATCTTAAAATGAATGAGTTAACAACATAAGCCTGACTATAAGCATACTGCTTCAAAAAGTGAATCAATAATATATTTGAATTCAATTACCACCTTGTTATTCTTTACTTTTTAAATATATCAAATCAGATCCTATTTATATATATATTTTTTTTTTACTAGAAAACATATTTTTGTAAGAAAGATATGTTTATATGATGTATTGTACTCATACGTGTATTTGATACCTGTTATAACACAATAAAATAGATCGTAGCATGTCTTTTTAAATTCACAATATATGTCGTAGATGGTATCAGTCCTTGAAAATTTTTGGGACCAAATTATTCTTTATTTGAGATCTGTACCTTTTCCATTGCAATCAACGTGGGTTAAAAGTACGCAGCATTGAGAATGGGAAGGAATCTAGTTAGTGGTGAACAATCATTACTAGTGGCAGTAGTCATCAATGAACGGTTAAAACATTTTTTCAAATTTATTTATGAGTTCGTAATAATCTCATGTTATATAGGCATTAAGGGGCATACACTGTGATGTTTGACGGGAGATCATTTTTACAATCACTATTGACTTAAGAATTAATAAAGCAAACAGGTGAAAAGACAAATTTTGTTATGCAATGATTTCGATCATTAACATATCATACAATCAAATGATAAGATTTCAACTTGAAAAAATAACCAATTTCAAGAAGTTCAATGACAAAGCAAATAAGATTTTGAAAAGTTCAATGATAAAGAAGACAATTTTTAAAGTATAACGGAATTTGAGATATCTATATATTAACAAAAGTAAAAGTAAATTGACTCTTCAATTGGAAAAGATTCAATTTGATTTCAGATTCTATTTGAGAGAATCTTTTTTATTTTATTTTATTTTGTTTTGTTTTGTCTTACTAATATTGGTAACCGCCTATTATTGATACAAAAAAATTAACTAATATTGATAATCAACCGCCCACTATTGGTAACCGCTCACTATTGATACAAAAAATTAATTGTAAATGTACAAAAAATTAACTATTATCAGTAACTGCCTATTATTAATAACTGTCAATTATTGATATAAAAACTTAACTATAAAAGCATTATTACTAAATATATTGCACCATAAAAAGGTGTCTAAAGAATACACTGAAACCAGATCTTACAGTATTCCATTGCAAATTAGGGTCTGGGAAACATCACTTTAGTGCTTTATAATGCTCCCGTGATAACATTGAAGATGGAAAATTAGAAAAGAAACCAGTACCCCCTTATTATTTTTAAGGTAGCCAGTTTTCTGCATTCATAGGTAAGAGCATCCTGATCCTTTTAAACAATACATGTTTTAAAAAAGTAACTTTATAAAACTTACCAATATACAGGAAATTAAAGTACAAAAAATAAAATGAAAAAAAAAGATGAATCTAAAACCAAATTAAATCTATTCTACAGGAAAATAAAAATCAACTCTTCTATAGTTTTGAAACAGACTTAAACGTACTACGTTTAAAAGGTAGGCATTTGTATGCATTCATAGGAAAGCATCCCGGTCCTTTTACTTCCAGCCTCCAACAGAAAGGTTATATCCCTGATCAAGAGAAATCTATATCTATATATCAATAAAAGTAGAAGTAAAATTAAATCTTCAATTGGAAAATTTTCAATTTGATTTCAGATACTGTTTGAGAGAATCTTTTTTATTTTACTTTATTTTTTTACTTTAATTTTTGTATATTGGTAGGTTACATAACATACTGTTATTGGTAACCGTCTACTACTGATAAAAGAAAAAAACTATAAAAGCACAACCGCATTTTACGGTTAATAAAATAGTGGACAGTTACTTTAACCAATACTAAAACAGTTAAAGAAAATTAAAGGTAAAAGAAAAAAAGAAATAAATAATAAGATTCAAGTTGTCGTATATAAACAAAAATAATAGTAAAAAAAGTTAGTTGAACAATTTAAACAATACATATTTTGGAAAAAAAATAGTTCTATAAGATTGACTAACATATAGAAAATTAAAGTAAAAAATAAAATAAAATAAATGAATGATTTAAAGTTAGAAAAAAATTGAGTTATGTTTTCAGGATATATCTTCTTATGGAGCTCTTAGTCTCTTTGGTAAAATCATGTATTTTTAATTTTTTCAATATGAATGATTTATGTATATGAGCTATACCTCTCTAATTATATTTTTTTAATTTTTTTTAATTTTCTCTTTATAGACATTTTTGTCCCCCATATGTATGGAATGAGGCGTTTGATTTTCTTATTGCCTCCTTTCTGCACGACTTAAGTACTTCAATTGATTAATAAATTACTCCATTAAAAAAAGAAGTAAAATTGAATCTTCAATTAGAAAAGATTTAATTTGGTTTTAGATTCCATTTAATAGAATCTTTTTTATTTTTATTTATTTTTTTAACTATAATTCTTCTATATTTGTAAGTTACATAATCTACCACTGTTAGTAACTGCCCACAACTGATAAAAAAATTGTAAAAGCATAACCACACTTTGTGGTTAATGGTAGTGGGTGGTGGCTACGTTACTCAATATTAAAACAGTTAAAGAAAATTAAAGTTTAAAAAGAAAAAGAAATGAAAAAAATAAGATTCAAATTGTAGTGTATAGAGAACAGCAATTGGTTAAAAATGAAGATGATGGGTGGTATCAATAGTGAGCCGTTATGTATATTACTGGGATAGTTTAAACAATGCATGTTTTGAAAAAAAAATAGTTCTATTAAACTTACCAATATACAGGAAACAAAAGTAAAAAAAATAAAATGAAAAGAACAAATGAATTATGTATATAAGTTTTGCCGTTCTAAAGTAAAAATATAAAAAGTAAATGAATTATGTCTTCAGAATATATCTCCTTCTGATACTCTTGATTTACTTGATATGATCATGTATTTTTAATTTTGTCAATACAGATGATTTATATATATGCACAATACATTTCTAATTACATTTTTTTATTCTCTTTTTAATTAGACTTTATTGGAAAGATTATCACAAAATATCTCTTAGAACATTAGAAGTCATCTACGGGTTGGAGAAGTAAAATCAAGACACATCGAAATTGTTTTCGATTATTATTATAACCACTAATAAGAGTTAATGTTAATGTATAGGCTTTAATTATTAGTTGTTATGACGAATAATAAGAGACAAGATTATCCACTTTTCGAGTACTCTTTAAGAAGTCAATATTCAATCGATGGTAGTTCCACATAGCAATGTTTGGAGTTGTGAATCATGTTAATATGAAAATACACCGATGCGACAAGAAATTAATTATGAGAAGTCAATTAATGAAACAATGAATGTTGTGTATAATAGGGTTCTCCAAAATCTTTAATAATATTAATAAAATATTTATTTTTGTTATCTTAAAATGTCATTTCATTCATTACTTTGCTCCTATGTTGTTTAATTTTCTTAGTTATACTTTGTCAATAAACTTTGACAATGCAACGCACGAAAGAAAATATTAGTTTTTTTTTAAAGTATAATGGTGTTTGAGATGATTTTTACAGTGACATATGGTATTACTTTTAAAGAGATTAATGGCACTTAGAATAATTAATTACTCTTAGTACTTTTTTCTGAAATATTAGTTTCTATATTATATTTCTTTTGCTTCACATTTCTATTCCCACTTTCATAACACTAGATTTTCATCTATATGTTCCAAGGTCAATACCAAAACAAATTATATTAAATAGTTAAAACGTAAAAATGATTTCCCGCCAGATGTCTAACTAGATTATCCCACTCTACGCACACATGGCGAAAGATTATAGGGAAAACTATATACAGTGAATCCCTGGGTATGGGGGTCCATACAGGTGTCTAAATAATCTTCCATCATATGTGTATAGCGGGATAATCCCGTCATACATTTGTTGAGAGATCATTACTGAGTTTATATGTAAGATTGGATAACATATAATTATTGACACTTGTCAACCGTAATATTTTGTTATCTTGTCGTGACTAATAGTTGTTATATTAAACTGAACATGAAATGTAGTTACGTGACGTCACTGAATAAAGTATTCTATTTTACTTAGTAACTATATTATAATAGACATTTTATAAACTTTAAAATGTCAATTATAAACTATTTATCAGAAAGTATTTATTTAGTGGATATCTTAGAACATTTTGAAATATGTAAATAAATTTGGCATAGTGAAAACAGGATACTGTTAAATGATTGCAAAATAATTAACCTAATAAGCATTTAGTATAAATTAGTCTAATTTTTTAAGAAACGTCTTCAAAAAAAAGTAGCTGTGATAATATGATGAGTGCATCTATTTAAACTAAACTAATTCTGTTTGAAAGATAATAGTTTGCAAGAATTATTAAATTATCTCCAACCTTTATCTAATAAAAATTTATTTAATAAATAGTACACTAATAAGATGCATCTCGAGTAAACCGCAAAAGCAATTAAAAATGATTAAAAATAAACTATTTTATAAATAGCACTCCCATTTATTTATTTCGTTTTATAATCCAAATGCTTTTAATGGATATTTTGCATTCTTAATTAAGTTTTGTTTTTTAATATAAACATATAGAAACTAATCCATATTTAAATTTGGAAATGTGATCTATCTTTTTAAATATTTCTCTTTAAAGATTGAATTTAAGATACTTAAATTATAATGTTACATTTTGACGAATTAAAATATTTACTAAAATAACTAAAAGAAAAGCAAAAGAATTATAAAAGACGATATAAAATATTAAATTAAAAAAATTATATACAAAAATCGGAGAAATAGGGAGCCTTCTCAATCTCAAACATTTTTCCTATATAAAAAATTTTGATCAACAATTTTAAATAAAGCCATATTAAAAAAAAATCTTGTCTTGAAAATAGAAGAAGATAAAGGAAAATTAAAATCAGAATAACCAAATCTAATCAAATAAATTTAAATCAGAATAGTAAAGATGCAAACAACTGCAAGAATTACTGCGATGAACTTGAAAAATCCAAAATATCCCTATAGAATGTAGTTTTGGCAGGAAAATTACGGTACAACTGTATTGCAAACTACTCACCTTATATATATAGACACAAACTGATTACCCATGCGTTACGTGGGAAACACGTACACACCTCTAACACAAACTAAAGCAAATAGTTAATTAATTGATAAAAAATAAAAGTAATGCATGTTCATTAGTCAAATCACTCGAACTAAAAATTAACTAAAGAAAAATATGTGCAACCACTTCCAAAATTGATATTCTATGTTAATTTATTGATTGCTGGCCAATACATGTGTGCAATATTTTGAAAACGAAAAATAATACAATAAAAGCAATGCTACCTTTCTCTCCTGTATCAATACTTATATTACGAAAAGAATAATAAACAATATTAAACAAATGATAATTTACATTTCTCTAACCATGTGAAACACATGGTATAATAGAGATAAAATAAATACTCCATAGATGTAAAAATGTTGTCCTTCACAACTATAAGCATACTTTTCTAACAAAGATAATTGTTTTGAAACCACAAAAAGGAAAGAAAGAAAAAAGGAGAACACCATTAATTTCTAAAATGGTTAGTTATGGAAAACCAACCTAAGTTATGTAGTTGTGAAATATGATAATTAGAAAAAACAACACAAAAAAAAAACAATAACCATTTAAAAACATGAAATCACTGGCCCAAAATTTACACAGAAACGTAAAGGAACAACAACCAAGTCAAAGGTAATCAATCGATGACAATTAGAAAAAATCACCAAAATCATACCTAATCAACCACATCTACTATATTCTACTTAAATAGACAATTAATACTTATTGAATATATAGAACATATTATTTCATTAGCATTTCCTTGGTAGAGTTAACATACAACCATAAGTTAGTAGCCAAAAAATAATGCAAAAAAAAAAAAAAAGACACCAAATCAAAACACCAACCATACCGAAATATATAATTTAAGATTATAAGTACTACCATTCCCAGAGTTCGGTTAAAACATTAATGAAGAATTGATTTGCACTTATTACATTGGGAAAAAAACAAACATAAAAACATAATAATAAAATGCTTGAAGATTGCTTTGATTATTCAAATATAAAAGGAAAGAGATAATTACGAATTTGATTGCTGCACTTACCCAGTTAAACACAAGGAAATAGATAATTAAGAATTTGATTGATATATTTACTTGGTTAAATGAAATCTAAAGCATCTCCAAAGGCTAAAATTTTCACCTCAACATTTGGTGGATGATTAAAAATTACTATGCAAAAAAATAAAAGATGTAATAAATCAAATTCTGAAAATTTCAAAAAAAAAAGTGATTAAGGTGAGTAAATAAATAGATTATTAAAAATTAATATGTAAAATTAAAAGATGTAAAATCACCAATTTTGTAGGGAAATTTATAAAGATGGATTACTGGAATAGATAGAGATTTTAGAGTAATAAAACATATTCTAAAAATTTAAAAAGAAAGAAAAAAATAAACTAAAATAAAAACAGAAAAATAAATCAAACATCAACGACATCAGCTTCATACCGTCACGACATCAGATGCCCAATTCCCTGAGGGCACCAGTTTTAGGCGAGAAAAAATTAACCCACCAATTAGTTAGTATTATAAATATAGGGATTTTCTGACTATAGGGTTATTGTTATTCTATAATATAACTTGTGATCTATTATTAATTTTTTTAAAATTTATTATTAAATTTGTCATTTATTTTAGATTTCCTTTCTTTTTTCACAAACTTTTAGTTAAAGTTCGATTCCCCTCCACTGCAATCCCTTTGTAAGATTAAAAAAAAAAAACAGAGAGAAAAGTTTTATAAAAGTTTTATTTAATTATTCCCCCCTTAATCGTTCATTAATTAGTGCATACTCCCACCATCCCAATATTGTTCACAAATATTAGAATATTGTTGAAAAAAGTGTATTTGTGAATCGTGTTCTTAATTTGCTCTTATTTAATGGCTGACTTTTAAATTAATAATTACAATTATAACAATATTATAGAAAGATATGTGTGTAAATTAATATAAAATAAACTCTTTAATTAATAAGGAAATAAGAGCATGTAATTGGGACAAATAAAGTAGAAAAGTGAACTACGTAAATGGGATAGAAGGTGTACCACTAACTGCTCTTCCCTTTCCAGTTAAGTGACCCATAGTATCTCTATTGGTTTCTTTATTTTAAAAAGATAATATTTCACATTTTATAAAGCAACTTTAAATTTAATGTAATTTTCACTCTAGGTCACAACCTTTCAATGTTGTATCAATTTTGTCTATATTTTTTTAGGCCTACTAGGCCCCCAAATGTTTCATTTATTATCGTATTATGCTTCTAACGTCATTTTTAGTCCCCAACCACCATTAACCCTATCAAGATTACTATTATACCTTTAATTTTTTTGCTTCTACTACAGTCCCTAGTCTTTGAATTTTTATACAATTCTATCCCTATCATTTTTTGGGCATAGAGGACACCTAACTTTTCATTTGTTGTCATGTTACGTCTCTAAAACACCTTCCATCATCAACTTTACAATTACTAATGTTAATTCCTATTAAAATTACAAGGATACCTTTAATATTTAAATAAAAATAAAAATAAAAAATAATATAAAATAATAACTCCACCCATCTTAACGTGTATCTATACCAAATTTAATAGATGCCTAATCCTAGCAAAAAAAGTTTCCGATATGAAAGTCAGTGTGACAGATTGGATCTGGTTTTTCGATTGATTACACATCACGTATCGGATGTGGATTAGAGTGGGTTCACAAAAAAATCATTTTCAATTTATAAAAATAAAACCAAACCTTAATGCGCTAATTCTAATTTTTTTTTTGGATCCACAATTGGCGGATCATATCAAGTAGAGAAGGGCAACAAATCCAGGGCAAATTAGAGTGAAAATCGCAAAGAGAGACAATAAATTAAATTAAAATTTAAGTATCAGGGTTACTTTTACTTTTTATAAATCAAACATAATTTTTTTATGGCAGATCTACTAAATCCGTATCCGTCGTGATAGATCAAGAAATCAGATCCGATTCGTTACGTCGATATGTAAATCGACAACTTTCTTCAATGCGGATTTGATATCCATCGATATCATTATAGATTGAGCTTTTTTGTTATCGTTATTTTTAAATATTGTCATCAAGTTGTGTTGGAGTTGAGTGAGTGGACTTCTTATTTTTTATTTTTCTTTATGTTTTTTAAAAATTTAATGGTATAATAATAATTTTAATAGATATTAATACTTAAAATTAAAATGTTATGTATGAAAATTGTTAATGGGGATATAACATGACAAAAGATAAAAGACTGGGGCTCCTATGCGCCCAAAAATAATGGAGACAAAATTATATAAAAAATTAAAAGGTTGGGGGCCTATACTGGAAATAAAAAATTAAGGGTATAATAGTCATTTCAACAGGGGTTAATGGTGAAAATTGAAAAGTTGGGATAAAAAGTGACGATGTGAACATAATACAATAATAAATAAAATGTTAGGGACTTACTGTGCCAAAAAAAAGAAAGAAAAAGAATGAAGACAAAATTGACACAAAGTTGAAATGATGAGGACCTAGAGTGAAAATTACCCTTAAATTTAAGCATTTAAACTTTTGACATTCTCTAGTAAGTTGTTTCTTTTTTGCTCTTTATTTTACACTTTGCAATAAAATTTTGCTAAGGAGATATATATGACTCCTATTAAGGAGATAGATGGTTACGTGGCGGAAATCTAATGAAAGCGACTCCCTGTTGGTAGGGCTGCTTTTGTTAGATTTCCGCTACGTATCTAGCCATAAGACTCCTTAATAGGAGATAAGACTCTAGAGGTAAGGCTTTGTAGCCGGATTGCTTTGTAATAAGAATTTATTATATTCCTCATTTTTAGTTGATACTTATACTTTTAGATGTTAATAGCCGTTAAAAACAATTTTCTAAGGCATTTCTACATAATTAAAAGAGGCACTTTCATGGGCACTAGTCACACTTTTGTAGGCTTTTTTCTTTCTTTTTTTTTTCTTTTTTTCTTTTTTTCTTTTTTCTTTTTTTTTTTTTTTGTGTTTTAGGCCTTGTTTGTTTGTTTCTTATTCAACAAGTTTCATTTATTTTTATTCTTTTCATGATTATGATATTATATTATGGGAATTCCATATGGTGCCATACATATGATTTTATATTATTTTTATAAGGTGTTAAATTAAATATCTTAATGTGAACATTAATACAAGTTAACGAATTAGAGTGAATTATAAATATATCATTCATAAAATTATCCCAATTATTATTATTTAGAGTAAATTTTTTACTTTATACTGTGTATTTAAATTTTTTACTTTCTACTGTATATTTACTTTTTATCAACATTCTCATATTTTTAAATTAGTTATTATTAGAGTTCAATAATAATATTTATAGGGGCTTTAATCTAGAACTAATCATCTGTTATAAACCAAATTCATGACGTAGTCGGATGTGTGACAGTAAATTTTTTTTTGTTAAACTACGTTATAAGATTATTATTTAACCAATGATTGGTTCCAGATTATTTTCAATATAGCTATCTTACATGATTTATGAATTTATAATTTAATTCATTTGATTATACATTATTAATTTCAATTTGAGATCATTTTCGTATAGTAAATTAAAAAGTAATAAATATTAAATTTTCTAATTGAATTCAATTTATAAGTTCTATTAGTTATTAGTTTAATAATAATAGTAATAATAATATAATAATAATTTCAGTTAAGTTTGGGTTCCAACTAATATGTTAACTTTTAATGAAACATTTTAAATTACTTCAACACATAAAATTATTCTTATAAAACTCATTTTATTTATTATTGGTAAAATCTCTTTTACAATTCTAACGGACATGGTGCATCCCCACCTAGTCTTTTATACAAGAGAAAGATAAGAGAATGAAGGGAATTTAGGGAAGGGATGTTCAAGCCCAAGTTTTCCACTCAGAAATTTGAGTAACCCACCACTAGAATAAAATTTGAACACACAGCCATTAAAACCAACTGTAGTTTTGTTAAACAGAAAAAATAAGCATTAGAATTTGTAATCATTAAATGACAAAGAGTGAATTTGGCACTCCAAGGTGGGAGGGGCAAACCCCATTTTTTTAATTTGAAAGGTTAATCTGAAGTGTCTGTGAAAGCTAATTTTTAAGTACTCTCTAGAGAGTGTATATGTTGTTCGAATTGTCATACAGTGGTTTAGATGCTTGTGTTCTGATTTGGAAGTTTTGGGTTAGAACTACACTTTGCCCAACCCGAATGTCCCTCTCCTCCCCCATATCCCTCCTGTATTTAGAAAGGGGAAAAAAAAAGTGTCTTGTATTTAAAGAGTTTCTTAGGCGAGAGAATTTCAAGAGTAGCGAATTCGGTGCTCCAAACAAATTAAATAGGGAACTGATAATTAAATTTAGGAAGCCGAATATATTTATTATTTATAATAGGGAACTTGTCATATTTTTATTTACCTGGAGATGCTCTAGCTGGGGCTATTTAAGGGGTGAACAAATTATAAACTCTTTGTAAAAATACCCTACTCCGTGGTTCCTCGTGTACAATTGATGCAATGATACTCGAACGTATTATTGGTTTCGAAGTTAAGCTTGAAAATCTCAGCGATAAGCGGATCCAGCTTGTCGATCCCCTGCAACATTTGTCTTTCCCCTGCATGGAGCCAAAAACAAGCACGTTCTTTGATATTGTCAATATTTATTCGCGTTATCACGATCCCCAAAGTGATGAAATTACTGGGTCGATTGAGAGGGTTCTTATCGATGGCATACCGCTTGATATAAGCTTTGACAATAAAGAATTTTTCTCCCACGTCATAATCAAATTCAACGCTGAGTTCAGTGAAAACAATGGAAAAGGTGTATTCAGAGCTGACGGAGTAAAGGAAGTTCCAGATGATGACTGCAACCGAAGGATGGGGTAAGGGTTTGTTCTACTTTCTTCATCTCATGTTTAGTTTTTGGCATATAAGGTTCATGTAAATTATTAAGTCCTTTTAGTTTATTCTTCTGCCACTTTCGTCTTCCCAGTCAAGAGACTGAGGCTAGTGGCGGAGTCTCATGGAGGGAAAAATAAAAGAATTTCTAAGAAGACTCAATATTCCAGACATATAAAGGCAATCGAAGCATGTATTATTTATGTATAAGAGCGAGCATGTTTAACGTTTGGGGAAAAAGTTTTAGGGGGAACATAAGAGGGAGTACATTGATTATTATCTTGTTTTCCTAAAACTTAAGAGCTCTCTCTCCCTTATTTTGCTCGGTAGACTGGGTATTGGCTATATGACGAATAGGGAAGAGATATGGGCACAAAGGCAAATAGATGGAATTTCTACAACGGAATTCAGACGTGAAGAAACTCGGCTACCAAATGGGTACGTACACATACATAAGTGTACAAGAATTTTTTTTAATAGATAATTAGTTTCAATGTTGTATTACTTGTGTTTTGCATTTTTTTTTTAAATATTGAACATAGCATAGCTTATTCGCCTTTATTATAGTGACATCCAAGAGATTGTTAAGTGGAGGCCGAGATAAACATTACAAGAGTTTAATGCCAGTTATGTGAAGTTTGTTCACATTTTTCCCAAAAGAAGGTTTTATAGATAAAATTTCCTTTTCCCAACAAAACGGATATTTTCGTAGGAGTTTTTATTTTCTTACAAAATTATTTCCGCATACAATTGACATATTTGTATGCAGAGTTAACCCTTCATTACCAAATGACAGTTTGTATTAATTTATATTTTTTCTTAAAAATTATTTCGTCATATAAAATCTACTTTGCAGGTATCGCGCCCCCCCCCCCAAAAAAAAAAAAAAAAAATAATTAACGTTTTGTATGGATGCGTCTTTCCCACTTAATTAATTGCACCTACAAAATAAGATTTTTGTTAGGCCAAATTCTATTTTCTCTAGTAAGGGGTGCATTTTCATTGAAATTTTTCAAACACTACTCATATTTCTCTTTACAATGTTATCTGTGAACCCAACTTGTAAATGAACTAAAATAAAATTTAAAAAAAATAACTGACCGCCCCTATTGATGATATCAATTTTCAGGTCTGTAAAGCTCGCCTATAAATCAACGAAAGTCACAAAGTTCTGTACAACCTGGTGAGACTCCATTTTCATTTATTATAGTTATACTTGGCATCTCCAAAATTTGAAGGCCACCTTTTCCCTTACCTTTTACATTAAAGGGATCAATTTCTTCAATTAATTAGGATAAATTACAGAAAGGTCCCTAGCCTTATATTTATTTGCACCTTAATATCGTACTTATAAATTTAGACCGATAGGTTCCCAACCTTTTGCACATTTGTATTTTTAGTCAAATACATATATTTGAATCATTAAAATGTTAGAACCCCTACAATAACCGTTTAAATGTTATAATGTCATAATTAGGATTAAATTTTATATTCACATTATCTAAGAGCAAAAAAAAAGTGACACATGTCCACAACATGCGTATGATGATAAAATTTTAAATCAAGAGCTTGTTTTTGAGAGCTTTATATAAAGGGAAGTTAAATTTATAAGAGAACGTGTTGTGAGAATGTAAAGAAAAATTATTAAGAAGCATGAGAATTTATTTTTGAGAAAAATGTATGGTGAGAAAAATATATGGTTAGTATTGGTTCCATAACTTTTTTGCTTTTCATAACACCATCAAGGCAAAAGTCTAAGGTTGGGAGACCTTTTCTACAACTTACCCATTAATTAAAGGCCCATTTTCTCCCAAGTCCCAAAATCCCAATTGCCCAAGGTAGCATTTGAAAAGGTAGAACTCACTGAGAGATTCTCTCACTTCATAATCGACAATCAACCGTGGCATTCTCCTTCCTTGAATATTCATAATCGTAAGTGATTCCATCTGCAGTGGTGTTTTCTACTCTCTCGGTCCCTCGATCATTCAAATTATTCCCTAGTTTAATTTCTTCTTTTTTTTTTCTTTTTTTTCAATCACTCAAGATTTGCGGTTTTCCTCTTCTAGCGCTATGTTTTCCAAATCAATTGTAATGTACAAGTTCAAAAGTCATTGTCAACAAGCATAACGGGATTCTATATTGACCTCTGGATTGTACTTCACTAGGTTTAATACTATTATTATTATTTTTTTAAGTTTTGGCAACTTTGAGGGTTTTTTGAATACTTATTAAAAGACGGATTTGT
This sequence comes from Nyctanthes arbor-tristis, assembly GCA_963692815.1. Lineage (NCBI taxonomy): Eukaryota > Viridiplantae > Streptophyta > Magnoliopsida > Lamiales > Oleaceae > Nyctanthes > Nyctanthes arbor-tristis. The sequence goes on along the minus strand of CAVNYN010282435.1, from coordinate 6,878 downwards.
TCGTCGAAACTTGAAAGTAGCACTGATTGCTCTTTTGATTCTAAAATATGACAAAAAGGGTACACATTAAGTGTAATTTTTACCATTTAAAATTTCAATTTATGAAAATTATGCAATTTTCTACGATTATAGTGTTTTGGGACTTTGGTAATGGTTTTTGTTTTGTTTCTTAATCTTGCAGACTTCCAGGTTGAAGGTGTGTTCAATAATCTGTGTTTGCAGTTTGAAGGTGTTCAATAATGTGTGTCTCCTTTTCTTGATTTGGTTGCTTGTTTTTCCTCTAAAATAAAACTACAAGACGTGTGGGATTTACTTTTCCTAACATTCTATGTAAATTATTATGGTTACAATGTAGTAGTTTTTATCGAAACATGTTATGCCTTTTGGTTTGTTACAATTAAAGTGCATTTAATATGAAAGATTAAAAATAAAAATATTTTCTAACTTTCATAAAAAACATTTTACTAAAGGGGTGGGAATTGTTTTCTAAGGAAAATGGCAGTTTCTCTAAGGAAGTGAAGTTGGTTCCTTTTAACGTGCCCTCCAACATAGGTGAGCAGTGACATGGAAAAAATGCGGGTCCTATCAGTCATCTAAATTAAACCAGAAAACACAATTACCCGACCCACCCACTCCCTCGCTTTCGAAAAACGCAGACCCGGCTACTCCTCTCCACTCCCCCGGGGGGAATCGAAGACCATCGCTCCCTCCACCGGTTCCGGGGTTGACGCTGAACACACCCTCCGTTCGTTGGCCTCAGAAAACCCCCTATCAAACCGCCAGCCCCTCCCTATATTCTCCGTCCAGCTGCACAATCGACGCCAGCGGCAGCTGCCTCCGGTGCTCCTTCACGAAACTCTTTGCGCAGGTAAGCATATATGCTTCTCCTGATTTGTATTCCATTTCGCCAAGGCTTGTAAGGTACCGACTGGGTATGGTAATTTCATGGAATACTTGGATGACTTCTTCTCCATTCAGATCAAAATCCTTGCCTATTTCTACTTAAACATTTCATGTTTCTGTTCAGTTGATTAGTATTGATTTCTCATCATATTATCAGGAATGAATAGAAATGATTGAAAAGGAACAGCGTGAATATACATTAGATGAAGAGGACATGAAGGTCGAAGATGTGATTCTGGAGCCTGATTCCTCATGGAAGGAAACCATTACTTTGAAGAAATGGGATTGGTTTAGAGTCCGTTTGATATCTTTTGTAATTGAATTGATTTATAATATATTTTAAAATTTAAATTTTTAAGACACTTGTCTTAATTTAATTGGTTAAATTTTATTGAAAAGTGAAAAATTATTATTTAATGTAATAGATGTATGAGGTGGTAATATGACAAAATTATAAGTGTCGTAAAAAATTTAAAATTCAAAATATATTATAAACGAATTAATTATAAACGATGTCAAACGGGTCCTTAGATGACTGATGGGCCCTGTGTTTTTCCATGTCACTGCCCACCTGCGTAGGGGGCACATTAAAGGGAACCAACTTTCCTTAGAAAAATTATAGAAAATGGAGAAAATTATGATTAATGAAATTGTACTATGAAATTTATATTTCATTTCTACTTATAAATCAAATGCACAAAAATTAAAATTTAGATGGAAAATTGTTATTTTTGAAAGAAAATTTATACAATCAAACACACACTTAAATATAATAATATTGATATAGTGAATTATGTTGTCTTTCCATGTATAGTTTTGGAGTAGCTTTACATCTACCCTCTTATTTTAAGAAAATCTTATATATACTTACTAAATAATATAAATTTCAAAAATACTGTCTAACGTACTGTGTTATACATGTAACAAGGTATGCTATTTTTTTTTAACTTTTTTTATTTTTTAATAATTTTTTTAATGCCCTGACCCCATCCCCGACACCACCTGACCCCAAACCCCCTCTCGCTGCCTGGCTGGCTAGCCAAATTCTAGTCGGTCGTTGGCAACTGCCGACAAGATTCCGGCGACCCCGCTGTCAGATTTTTTTTCTTTCTTTTTATTTTTCTTTTTATGCTTTTTTTATTTATTTTTTTACTTTTCTTAGTTCCTTTTTTTTCTTTGTTCTGTCTCTTTTTGTTTGAATTGTTTTTTGTTGGATTTATTGTCAAAAATAATCCAAAGTTGAAAAGGAAAAGGAAAAGGAAAAAAGAAGAGTTCTTGGAGGAAAAGGAATCCAAATCCTAGAAGGAATTATCTTATCTTCCAAGTAAACAAAGCCTATAAATAGATGTGTTTTCCTCTTCTTTTATGTACAAGAGTGACTTGAGTCTTTGAGAGAAAAATTGGCGAGCTTAGCATCTTGTGAGTTTTTCTTGTAACTCTTTGAGGTTTGTTCAAAGAGTAGAAACTTTAGGTGCTGTAGAGTTTGAGTATTTTTCTTG
>CAVNYN010282432.1:0-52440 GCA_963692815.1 Nyctanthes arbor-tristis | reverse complement strand
TCCTTCTGCGGTGTCGTCGTCTCTGGAGACCATGAAGAGGAAGAGAGGAAGGCCCAGAAAGTACGGGACCCCAGAGCAAGCCGCTGCTGCTAAGCGGCTTTCCAGCTTGGCTTCTTCCGCAGCTTCCCCAAAGAGAAGGGGACAGGGGATGGGGGCTGGTGTTGCTATTGGTTCTTCGGCTGCTTCGTCTTATTCGTCCAAGAGATCCCAGTTGACTGCTTTCGGTAAATTTTCGTCTCTCTATGTATGTCAGTATGTGCGTGTATGTTTATGATCAACTCTTTAACGTCAAACAGTTTGTGGTAGCATTCCTGTCAGTCTTTCAATTTCAGCCTCTATGTTGCTGGTAGTTCTTTAGGCTGGCTCTTTGGTTTTTGTCAAATTTTTCTATTCACAGTTTTATTTGGCTGAGTACACATCTTGGTTCTTATCAAATTATTCAAATGTTTCTTGATTGTAATTGTTTTACATTTGTGAATATGAGAAGAGCTGGGGAAGTATATATGAGCCAGCCGCTAGTAGTTTTTTGTGTTGTTATTTTGAGGTTATGTATGTGAATCTGCATGTCTACCATCACTGTTATTATTTGTTGATGCCAGGGTTGTTAAATGAGTTAAGTCCGTTTATCTAGAATCTCGAGCATCTTAAGCATTCTCGTCGGAAATGAGGATGTGTCTGTGTGGACATGGATGCCTTCCCCCCCCCCCTTTTTTCTTTTTCTTTTCTGGTAAGTAGATGCTAATTAAACTGTAGATGTATGTCCAGCCTAGATAAGTAGCATTATTCTCATTAAAAACAAACTTTATATACTTGTTTTGAGTCTTTGTAGGGTTCTGAGCTAAATCCGACTCTTAAAAGAGGTGCAAAGTAAACCAACTTAACTAAAAAGGGAATTTTTTATAACCTTTCTTAGAAAATTGTTTTGGACCATCAAATGTTAACAGTTAGAGCAATTCTAGGGGGACATGAAAAGGGGACTTATTAAGTGACATTCTCATGTGACACATATTTATTAGGTGATGATTACATGGCTACTTTTTTATCATCCAATACAAGTGTGCCATATAAGAATGTCATCTAAGAATGTCTGCTTTTCATGTCCCCTTAGAATTTCTCTAACAGTTATCCAAGAAAGTCTAATGGACGATCCTTAACATATACTCCCTTCATTCCAAAAAGATATTCCTCCTTTCCTTCCTTATGTGTCCCAAATTATATTCGTCGTTCCTAAGTTAATTTTTTAGTTTTCTAATATACCTTCATTCATGGTACATAATAATCAACAACAAAGAACAACTAAAGTGAAATATTAAATAAATCAAAGGGTATATTAGGAAATATATGTTAAAATGTACATTTCCAATAACATTAAATGATGTTTTCTTATTCTATGTTAAAAATGAAAGGGGAATATCTTTGTGGGACGGAGAGAGTATTAATAAATTTCTGCAAGTTTCTGTTACAAAATGACATGGGGAAGCTTTTCAAAGAATGTGAAATGCTTGCGTAAACTTTGAGAAAGCATAATTTTTCCCTCAGTTATGGCCCTATGATATTCGAATTCAATTTGTGTGGAAATCATTCCTGAATAATTTTCACTTGTTCAAATGCTCAGGAAGATGAATTTTTGATATGAACATATTGCCACGAGCACCCAAAGTGTAATGCGAGTTTTTTAGTGAGTGATCGTGGTTCATCTTAGTCCTAAGTGTGTAAGGACTAATGAACCCTACTTCATGATGCAGAAAAAACATCTCTAATGGATAATCTGGATTGAGAAGAGAGCTAGTGGAGAGAGTAAAAATTAAATAGAAAATAGAGGATGTATATGAAACATATATAAAAAATTAAATGTGAATAATGTCTAGCAGACCTACATCTAGAAGGTATGTTAGATGTCCTCTACATTTATAAGGCATTCTTCTGGCCATGTGGTGTCGGAACTTATGATTGATGGCAGCAGTGGAGAAGCTCTAAGTCAATCTTTTTTTAATTCTCCTTGTGGAATTCATATGAAGGCTGTATTCAGGATTTTGCGGCACTTTGAGAATTCTCAAGCAACGGCCCAATCTTCTCAAATAACTATTATTGTTCAATTTGAAGCTGAAGCATATGCTGATTTTGTTGGTTTCTTGGATGAAGAAAGATCTACATTTAGGTAGCTCATTTGCAAAATTTAAATTTCTGAACAATTAGTCAAGGTATGTGTATGTTATTATGGTTAAAGATACAGCTAAAGGAACTGAGTTGTTCAGGAAGGCATAATGAAATGAAGTTTTATTGTGATAACAAAGCTGCTGCCAATATTGCTTCAGATCCTGATTAGCAAGATAGGACCAAACAAGTTGAAGTTGACAGTATATTAACAAAGAGAGGATTCAAGTTGATCTGCATTCCATTTATTTATAGAGTAAACGATTAGCCATGTTCTTATAAAAAGAGTTTATTGTGCTCTAATTGGAGTGATGAATCGTCCAACTAGAAATGATATCAGATTACACAAGTCACGAGAAGGAGTTCCAATGAAAGGATAAAATGTAGAACACCTTAAAGCTATGTAGCACCAGTCTAGGTGGCAACTAACATGACATTAAAGGATAAGGGAAATTAAATGCATGAATAAATGACTCACTTGATTTTATTTATCATTTAATGCTACAATATCAGGTGCTAAATAGCATTACTCATTTCGTCTATGATGGAGGTAGCAAATAAGTAAATCTAAAAATATGTCAAACGGATGCCACAACCTACTCTTGACTGATGCAATATCAAGCTGGGAATAATAAATAATAAATATATTTGAGCCGTTTCTTGGGAGGGGAAGGGGTGTTTTTTTTTTTTTTTGGGGGGGGGGGTGGGAATTGCTGTAGTTTGTGATATTTATTATTTTGTGGTTGATACATTGGCATAATTATAAAAGGCATGTTGGGGCACATGTTCTATTCCTCTGTTTTAAAGTTGTCTTCATTAGTGTAATTATGGGACAAAGAATTTAGTGCATAATGAGAGAACAATCATTATGCGACTGATGGTTCTTTATTATTTTTATTTTTTAAATATGCATTTTGCTGGAACTTTCAAATTTCGTGAAAGAAACATATAAACTCCTGCAAGTTCTTCACATTTATAGATTCTCAAATACTCCCTCCGTCCCAATTATATAGTCCATATTGCCTTTTTGAGGTGTCCCAATTATATAGTTCTTTTTCTTTATTAAGAAGTCTAAAATCACATTATTTTACTAATTTACCCTCATTTAATACTTAGTTAAAACTATAAATTTTAAATTCTACTCATTAAATCAAGGTAAATTAGGAACACAGATTACAGAATATATATTTCCGTTACAATTCTTAATTCACGTGAAGTAGCAAAATGGACTATATAATTGGGATTTGGGACAGAGGGAGTAGTAAATTTTCCATTCTTGTGCACAGTTTTCCTGAACACAATAGACAAGTTAGAAATCATTTTATTCCTTTTTCATCAACTGAATCTGGTTACTAAAATGTTACGAGTTCTTAGGTATGGCAAGATTGGCCCACCTCTGCTCTCTAAATAATTTGCTTTACATAATTGCTGTTTCATATTTTCCTGCAGGAGGTAGTTCAGAGTAGCAGCGGTTCTTTACATGCTTCGCTCGAGAAATCCTGATCTCACCATTTACTATGGTTTTTCATCTTTCGACTTCTGGGGCATGTCATGCTTAACCATAAACTGAACCTAATCCGCCATGCAAAGTAAAATGATAAAGTAAGATGGGAAGGGATATGATAAGTAGAGTTAGTGTAGCCTAAAGAAGATAACTGAGAGTCTTTTACCCTTGTTGTCTGAACATTTTAGAGTTAGTGTAGTCTAAAGAAGATAACTTAGAGTCTTATACTCTTGTTGGTTCCAGGTGGTCAGACAGCTAGCACCCATGATCTACTACCCAAAGACAAACGGAAAAACTCAAGGAAAATTGTGCTGTCAAAATCTACTTGTGTGATGTTTGACCCTTTTTTTGGATATTACAAAGGGATTGTAGAGGAGGGAAATTGAACCCTTGACCAAGGGTTTGGGAAGCCAACTAGGATACCATTAGACCACATGTGTCTTGGCGTGTGATGTTTGACATGAACCCATGCAATACACAAACGATGTCTGTATGACATTTTTTACCTGGATCCTATAATGGCCGCTTTTGCTTTTTTGGTGATCCTTGCATCTGTCTGGTTAAGACTTTTTCACGGTTCCTTTTTTATTTTGATTTATTTTTTAGTTGTCAAAATGCTTGTTTATCCATTATAATTTTTCCTTTCTCATTTTATTTTCATCAAACTTGACTTTTGTGCTGCAACTGGAAACAATAAGTGCTTATCTATCTACTTTGGTGTTGCAGGCATTCTGGGCCAAGGCTTCACACCTCATATCATTACTGCAGCAGCTGGAGAAGTATTCTTTTGCATGACCATAAAACATTCCTTACATTTTGCTTTGTTACGTAAAATTGTCTTCTCTTGATATAGTTTTTGACTTTTTTTGTTTGGAAGTTAACATTTTTTTGCTTAAGGTACACACAGTTTACCTTTTTTTTTTCCTTTCTTTTTAAATCATACATGAGTGTTCACCCTGAATGTATTTAATTCACCCTGAGTGTATTTAATTATTCAAGACAGGGTTTTATAATTTGATTTTCGACTAAATGGCACTGCAAAAATTAACCAAACTGCATTTTTCTTAATTATTAATGTTATCACACATCACGTAAGTTTTGAATGTTAGTACTCCATGGGGGGTGGCATACTATGTCATCCGTACTGAACTGGAAGTGTCAACTTGACTGCTTTCTGTCATTGTTTTTGTGCATCCTGGAAATTTCAAATAATTTTACTTTCTTTGACATTTTGGTGCATTGGTATAAACTGTTGTTTTATTGGAGTGAAGTTCTTAGAATGAGCACAATAAATTTACTCCCAACAATTCTGCTACAGAAATTAAACTTGGACACTTAATTAAATTGGACACTTAATTAAATGTATCCCCCAAAAGGTTTATGTTGCATGATCTTATCTAAGTTTCTAGAGTAGGATAAGTATACTGATTATCATTCTAGGAGCACATGTGGTTTAACTAGTTTATATAGCTTTGTCACTATTGTAATACCTTGGGCTTGGTTTATGGCTTCATATAGTAGTTCCCCATCCTGGAGTACTGTGATTCCTTAGAGCTACCATGTCGGAGGGCTGTTTTGCTACATAATTTGACGCCTCCAATAATAGAAATGTGTGTTATGCAGTGCTAATGGCATGAGCCAAGCTGCCTGGAGCTCTTTAGTGTTTATCTTTCTTTCCTGGAATACGAATTTATAATGATTGAATTCCCAAACATGCATTCTTAAGTTGCACTTAATATGGCATAGAAGGAGCTTTTATTAAGTTGCCTATGGGTATGGAGCTTTTAATTAAATTATTTCTGAGATTATATAGGTGGAACTAATAAAGTTCTGGCCAATTTCTCTGAATTTGGATCCAGCTTGGCCTGTTATATGCTTTAAAATTTTAGTACCTTTGCTTTTATTTCTTGATAACTGTTCCTAACAAAGCTGGTTCAATTTGGTAGGATGTGGGTCAGAAGATTATGTCGTTTGTTCAACAGTGCAAACGTGAAATCTGTATTATGTCAGCTTCTGGTTCAGTTTCGAGTGCATGTCTACTCCAGCCATCTGGAGGTAGTGTTACATATGAGGTAGATACTTTTTCACACTTTATTATCAAAAATTTAACTCTCAAAGGAGAAGGAATTCATACATTTCATAGCATTCATGTTCCTCTAGTGCTACATGTGGTTGCCCTGTTAGACATCTTCCTGTACGTGCTAGTTTTTTTCTCCAAAATCGATTATGAATTGCACATCAAACATAGCATCTAAAATTTTTTAAGTAGTTTAGATATATTTTACCACGCTTTATCTGTTTGAGGCTTAATAATATTAAATACCCTTATGGACAATGGATAAATAATCGATCTGATGAATTTGAAACATGCTAGGATTTCATCTTGTTAAAAGATACTATTATCTGGATTATTAAGATGTCCGTACTTTCATGTTTGGTTGACAGTCAGAATGTATTTATTTGATGGAAATAGATTTCCTAAGATGAACCTTCCCTTTATGACTTATGTGCAATCAATTATAATCGTTCTACTTGATAAAGCTTTGGGTACTTGTAATCCTACTAAATTGTTTTTGGGTAATGGGGTTCCCCATAATGACTTTTCTTGTTGTGTCATTAAACTAGCTAACAAATAGAGTGATGGTTAAGGCTTGACATGTAAGCAGGTAAGTTTTAAAACTTGATGCATGTTATACTGAGGTTGCAGTATATGTTAGCAATTTTATGATCTCTGGATTAAATATAGGTGAGGCTTTGTTGAGTAATAAACAATTAAGATTTCCCTTTATGCATATGAATGTATGATATGAGTTGCCATATTTTCGTATTCTGCAAAGCATCCGACAGGTAATAAACAATTAATTATTACCATAGAAACTCATAGAACATTGAACAGGAAAGTCTGAACCCAGCATCAGAAAGATTTTGATCCTTAATCTTACCAGTATCGGAGATTGAAACGTTTTTTTGACCTTTTGATTCCATTTTGGACCTGCAACTGAATCACGGAATAATATATGAATATGAATGTCATGTAGTACCCTGTGGTACAAAGTTATTATATAATATCTACTCGTCAACCAAGCATATTCAATTAGCTTTGATAGTTTGATGTGGTGTTGCATTACTTATGTCATTTATTAGTATAATTAGTAGATGGTTGCTAAAAACATAATCATGTCGGCTTTATCACTTGCCTAATTACTTGAGCATGGGTAGCCGAGAAGAGTTTTCATCTCGAGATATTATGAATTAAGTTAGGCAGTTGAGTAGGAAACTCCTGTCATATATTTCCCGATTTTATACCACAAAGTACAACTATGTAATGGTAGTCTACTCCCAGGGACTGTTTGACATCCTTTCTCTGTCTGGTTCATATACATCCACTGAACTTGGAGGGAGAACTGGAGGACTTAGAGTATGCCTATCTAGTGCTGATGGCCAAGTCATTGGTGGTGGAGTTGGTGGACCCCTTATGTCTGTGGGACCGATTCAGGTACTATTTGAGTAGTTGGGAAGGAAAATTTTGGTTTATTCTGCTGTCCTTTATCATCTTTCATCTGTATTTTAGTAAAATCAACCTGAATTCGAGGTGGTAGAATATGCCATGGATTTTATGGGTGAAATCTTTTGCCACTGTATTGGTGCCAACAGATTGGTAGTTTCCCTAGAATCTAGCTTGTCACTGACATCAACTCATATGGATGGTGGGCACAATAGTTGAATGTCTCTTCCTTTAGGACATATTAGTATTTGCTCTTTTTATATTATTATGTGGACAAGATGATAAGAAGATTCCTTGGTATAATAATGCCTGTATTACTTTTCTCCCCCAATATCAATTAAGTTCTTGTTCCCTCCTGCCTAATTTTGCTAAAAAGTTGGTCAGTAAATCAAACTTCATTTCCAACCAGGTATTTTCCGCAAAGTTTTATTCACATTTCAATATAATGTCTCTACTTTTCTACCACACCTCTCAAACTCATAAATGTTATAGTTGGCACCTGTCAGCTCCGATGTAAGGTTTACTAAGAAATAACTTAACATCCAACCACATATTTTTATTTAAAAAAGAAAAAGTATGTTTTCTATTTTCCTAGAATCTTTCTTCTTCACCACAATATCTCTTCTAAAAGGTTACTTCAAAAATTTACTTCCAAGGACCAAAAATAAAAAATAAAAAAAGTCTTTCTTTCTTCAGACCCTAACAACATACTGGACATGGTTTAACTTTGGCTAACCTAGAAACAAATATCTGTGAGCTTCTTTGGGTGGGGACTTATTAGATAAGAGGCTTATTTTTTTTTTCTTTAATTATTCAAGATGTATTAAAAATAAGCATGTGTTTACACGTTTTATGAGCCCCTCCAACCTTTCTCCCGACTGGTTATGTTGGATTTGTTTTTGTCTTCATTCTGCAAATGGAATGTCCAATGGCTAATGGGATTCTTCTGTAAATTGCGAAGTTACTAATTCACAATCCTGCATATGCAAAATGAAACTTCCATCTTGATTCTATGAGAACTATTTTTAAGGTCTCATTTGCTTCTCTTCGATGAAGTACTATTTTTCCAGAATGTATAGAAAGTCAGGTAATATTACCGACTAATAAGTTTGATGGCATCAACAGGCAATTCTTGGTACATTTGTAATAGACACAAAGAAGGATGTCATGGGCAAGTCATTATCTCCAATTACAGGCGCACATGCCCCAGGTCTAAGCTTCCAATCACCTGTTGGTTCTCCTCATCAAACAGTTAGTGGAAGTCCCTATATGGTACATCACCAGAGCATGCAATTAGCACCTTCACATGCAGTGGAATGGAGAGATGCACGCCAATCTCCCGAGAATCGTGACTACGAGCACATTCCAGAATAGAAGAGCTACGCTGGAATTGCAGGCGTCTTGTACATTTCTAAGACAGGGTTTTTCTCAGGAGCGGGAAGGCATTTACTCTTGGAATATCTGTATTACTTCACATTATTGTACAGTTTATTATATAATTTCTTAGGCTGCTAACAAAAACTTCACCATTGCCAATACTAAGTATCAGTGAATAAGATGTATGTGCCTACTTTTCACAGATCTGATAAATTGTTGATATACATGCAACCTTTGGATTTTCTCCAATAATCTGAGCTTTTTCCTTTGGATTTTCTCTATTAATCTGAGCTTTTTCTTAATCTAGCTCTAATTCAGTCAGCAATCTTGTTGATCTCTGTTCAACATTGCTCATGCAATTCTCGTGTAGCATTCCTTTTTTTTTTTTTTTTTTGCACCCCCGGTGTTTTGGGGAGGGGGGGGGTGCTCTTGGGAGAGCATCATTTGGAATTTTCTTGCTGGTTTGCATCACAGCAGGATTGTAGAGGCAGTTTTCTGTAACGTTTCCTACATCCTTTCTTTCTAAGCCTCAGTTTCGGATCTGAGCCTTTTGATATAGCTGAATTGCGAGGAATCCGATGATAAGTGCAGACTTTTTGGGTGCCGTTCTTCTTGAAAGACACGTATGCGGTGTTCGTATATTAATGCAATATTGGGGTTTGCTTTTGTGGAGAGTTGGGAGAGTTTGAAACCATTATAGAAACTAGAAAGATTAATATATTACTGTGGCAACTGAGAAGACAAGAAATGAACTCTGACCAGCATAAGAATTTTCAGAAAGGCATGAGCCAATAGATCAAGATTCTCTTCATTTTAGAATATTGACATCACCAGTAACAATTATTTATTTAAGTGCAAGAATCCTTTAGTGGAAATGGCAAGGAAAATGCTCTGTGAACATGACTTTAATTTCATATTTTTCAAGTTTAAAGTTTTTTCGTTTATATTTTGCGCTTAGTTTTACGTGTTTGGCTAGTAGCTAGTGTGCCTCGTGTTGAGGAGTGAATTTTCAGTATTATGAGAGTAGTAACTAATTTACTGTCTTCTAACATTTTGACTATTTGCTTTTATGCGTAATTACCTTTTTTTTTTTAAAAAAAAATATACTCCCTACATTCTTTAAAGATAGGACGGTAGGTATTTTCGCACATATTAAGAAACAGTAGGCATGTGGTTGGAACATTTAATTTTAGAAGTATTTTTTTTTCCATTTTAATCCCTCTACCTAATTAGTGATTTGAAATTATTATAATGAACAAAATAGGAGTAATGAAAATTTTCAAAAAACTTCCTGAAAGTTTTGTTAAAAAACTTTCCATCCATGAGATCGGAAGATACAAGTCATGTGTATTTCAAATTAAAGTCATGTGTATTTTTAAATCTACATAGTATCTACGCATGCCACATGTGTACGAAGTTTTTTAATAAAACTTTTGAGAAGTTCTTGAAAGGGACTCATACGATAAATCTTGAAATGAGTATAATTAATCAAAGACCGACGGATGAAGATAGTAGAGTGAATTATATTTGTGGGACGTAGGGAGTAATAAATTGATATGCATTGTGTATGTATATGTATCAATTTTAGTGTGTTGAACCGAGTCAATTTATACGAGTCCCAACCGCCAGAAGGTACTTTCTTAACGGCCAAGATTGCGATTGCCAAGCCAATTATCTCCCCCAATTCCTGAGATATATATTAACTATTAAATAAATTATCTATCAAATTACAAATACAACCTAGTCGTGTTACATCATATTACACTATATTTTTATCAATGATTATTAAATGTGTTACATGTGTGTTTTTATATATTATTGTATATTTTTATTGTGCCAATTAGGGATGTATAACGAGTCAGTCGGCTCGGGTGGCCCGTGGCCCGATATGTAAAAAGCTCGAGCCGGCTTGTGGTTCGTTTAAGACGGGCCCGAAATTTGGGGGCAAGCTCGAGCCGGGCCGGCCAGTGTAGCTCGGCGGGCCAAACGAGCCGGCCTGTAATCACGGGCCTAACGGGTCGAGCAGAACCGGCCCGTGTCAAACTTAGTTAGAAAAGGAAAAAAATTAAATTAAAATAGGAAAAAAGTGGCCCGCTAGGCTCGACTCGAAAAAGGCCCGAGCCAAAGCTTGGGTCAAGCCTAATTTTCAATGCCGAGCCAAGCCGGGCTTTGGCTTGGGCTTTTTCTGCTCGGGACCAAATAAGCCCGAGCCGGGCTCGAGCCCAAAGATTGGCTCGGCTCGGCTCGTTGACATCTCTAGTGCCAATAACATTTCCTTTATTTTTTATTAGTTATTGTTTTTAATAATAAGGCTAATTGTTGGTGCTATAAGGAATGAGTAATTGGCACTAAAATTTTTCCCACTAATATATAAAATTGAAAGTACACATTTTACTAGGAAAATCTCATTAGTATGCTATAGTGACACGTCAGTTGAATAATAAACATAGGAAAATTGTTATAGATCTTTTTACAAAATAGGCTAAATTCATCTTATTTTTAGCTTATTCTTCTTAATGATACAATATACATGGATAAAAGGGTAAAATCACTATATTTTATAAAAGATTTTGTAAAAGATTTTTTTTCGTTTAATACAAATAGCATTTTCTATATAAATAACCACTTATTTTCCTAAAAATCCTTCTACTTATACATATGTGTTGTACATACATCCTGAATTTACACTCTCCAGAATTTTGTCATTTTGTCATGTACATAAGGTATGGACAAATAAATTAATTCATTTACTATTATCATATGTCTAGAGGAATGTCATTTGTACATATAATGTGCACATACACCTCTCAATTTAAACACATTTAAAAAGTTATAATTTCAAAGAAGATAGAGTAAGTGATATTTTAAAATAAATACAAGAAGTGTGTGTAAACTTTATACATCTTTTATATACAAATAACATTTCTCACATGTCTAGCCGAGATTTATATCAATGATGAATCAATACAAATAGGCCACAGATGCTGTTTAGGAAAAATCCAAATCATCTCCATGCGGAAGTTTTCTTATTCTTCATGCCACGTTATGGTCATGCTATAGAGTAACTCAAAAAATCTTGCTTTAAATAGGAATTTTAAATTTTATTTGTTTTTCGCTTACCATTGCGTGAGGAATAGAGGATAATAGGAAACATAAATTGAACTCTTGATATGAGCTGTGATCAACTGACTGATGTGTCATCAAACCACGTGAATTTAACGAATATTTGTTTTTCTCGTCAAAATGAAATTGTCTCATTAAGTGAAATATTTAACTCTAGCTAAAAATGAAAAGTGAAGATTTCATAATTTTTCTAAGGTACAGTAGTGGTTTCTTGGAACTATCAATGATTTCTTTCCTCCCTTTTTTTTTTTGCACCCGGGGCCGCGGGGGGTTGATTTCTCAGGAAATAACTTCGTTTCCTTATATAAATTGATTTTTTTTTAAAGACTTTGAATGTTATTGTTTTTTTATTTTGAAGATTGTCTAATATATAATCATACTTCAAAACTTAGTTAGTTTGTTATTGAACTTATAAAAAAACTTACCACATTTATCACTTAGTCACTACTGGCTCAGAAATTAACAAAGAAAAAATGTAGCAAACGAACGTTACTATGCTACAAGTTCAACCACTAAAATATAACACACCCAAGTGCTAAGATTTTGTTCAAAAAAATTGACTGATTTCTAAAAGTTCGATCGTCAATGACATACGAAATAAAATTTTTATAAGTTTAAAGCTAATGGGATGAGTATTGACATGTGGCAATAAGACTTTGAAAATGTAGTAAGATTCAAAATAAATTTTAAAATATAATTACATTTGAGATCACTTTTGAAAAATTTAACTAATACAATTTTGTTCACTACAAAAAACCACTTGTGGTTTTAAGAAACCACCAATGACGAAAATAGGGGGTAACCACCTCGATCTCCAAGCACCACATTTTTGAAAAAATCCTAATTTTACTGTAAAAAAAATTAAAAAATTAGTATTTTAGCTAAGAGCCGTCAACTTTCTACTGCTTCTTCGAACATCTTTTGACTACATCATTGGAAACCACTAGTAATTTTTTAACTTTTAGGCAATGTTGTTTGGTTATTTAGAAAAACACCTTTCAAAATAATGAATATATTTCAGTTCCGAAAAAAAATAGTGAATATATTTAATAGAGTAATGCTATTTAGCACCACTAGTGCTTGACACCATATTAAGGTGATACTAAATGATAAGTTGAATTAAATGGATCATTTATTTATTTATTTAATTCCACTTATCATTTAATGATATATTAGATGCCATCTAGACTGGTGCTACATTACATTATTCTATTTAATAATAAAGACAATTGTAGTATAGTTAAGTAGCTGATGCCAACCTAGCTGAACTGTTCATGGGATGTCGGATATCGTAATATTATATATTATGGAGAAATCAAAATTTACTTTTTGATGGAGTGACGAAACGTCCAGGTTCTCTTCATGTAAACCCTGTGGGCCCCGCATCCTGACCCGGCATCTTCAAACCGCCCACCCCAAGAAACTCCATTTTTTCTCAACTGCATTCGTCTTTTGCCCTTGCTTTGCAGTATTAGCGTCAAAATCCCAACTTTCTAGTGGTAAATCATATACGGGTGGCGAAACGTTTAATGGGAAAAGTTGGGGAACGTTTTTTCAACTTCTCCAAAGGGGTCAAAAAAATCTGAAAAATAACATTTGTTTTCCGGGTTTTTCTGGTTGTGAAAATCTTGGGATTTCTTATTCTCCTTTTCATTGAATGGTTTTCCTTTTTTGTAGTTGACTAAAGATTTTTGGTGTTTTTCTTCACGTGGTGTGGTAGCCTTGTTGCACTTGAAAAAGTGTCCAGTGTTGTGTTCAATGGTGGCGTTTAGGTCGGTGTAATTAGGTGTATTGAGATTTGAATAGTAAATCCTTGTGTTCCATTTTTTTGATGCAATTTGTCAACTTCGTGGAAAGTGATGTATTTCTGTCGATCTTTTTGGGAGTTGGGTACAGCAAGAAGGTTGGAGCTGGTTCTGCTCGAAAATAGAAAAGATTAGAAAACAAAGGAAAAAAGAATAGGAGGAGGTTCTTTGGTTCAGGAATCTCTTATCCCTTCACCGAGAATTTAGCCTTCTCTGCATCTAGATTTGAGCTAGTGAGTGCTGAATTTTGTTTGTGATCTTCTCTATAATTTTTCTTGTGATTGAAAATACTGATTCTTTTTCTAATGTTTGAATTTGTACTTCCAAGCAGGTGAATAGAATAGAATATGGAAGAAGGTATAAGAAATGGTTAAGGGAGGAAAACAATTTTTCTGAAAGTACAGATGTGTAATTTGGATATTTTGGTCAACTGTGCATATGGGATCTTCAGGACTGAAGGTGTGCTAGATCTAGAATTATTGTAGATCGGTTTGGGTATCATTTTGTCACTTTATGTTATCCACTGATGTGTGTTTTCCCATGGGATAGCATTCAGACTTGGGGTTTAGGCGTTAAGTTCAATTGATTGAGGTTTCTTGGATTGAGTTTGATCCACTGATGGACTGAGAAAAAGTAGTCACAATGGCTGCAATGTTAAAGCTGGTAGTTCTCCAAATGTCATTTGCCTTGTTTATCGGCTTGGCTTTTGCAGTCGATAGTGAATTCTCCAATTGTCACTGTGATGATGATGGATTTTGGAATCTCAACCGTATTTTGGAGTGCCAGAAAGTGAGCGATTTCTTTATTTCAATTGCCTATTTTTCGATTCCAATTGAATTGCTTTACTTTCTTAGCTGCTCAAATGTTCCATTCAAATGGGTGGTTCTCCAATTTGTTGCATTTATAGTCCTCTGTGGGTTGACTCATCTGCTGAATGGCTGGACGTACTATGGTCCTCGTTCTTTCTGGTTGATGATGGCGCTTACAGTGGCAAAAATTTTGACTGCTCTCGTCTCATGTGCAACTGCAATCACCCTCCTTACTCTGATCCCCCTTCTTCTCAAAATAAAAGTTAGGGAACTCTTTTTGAGGCAAAATGTGTTGGAACTTGATCAAGAGGTTGGGATGATGAAGAAACAGAAGGAGGCGAGCATGCATGTTCGGATGCTTACTCAAGAAATTAGGAAGTCGCTTGATAAGGACACAATACTATACACGACTCTTGTTGAGTTATCCAAAACATTGGATTTGCTGACTTGTGCAGTTTGGATGCTGAATGAGAATGGAATGGACATGGAGCTCGCCTATCAGTTGAGCCCAACTTCTAGGGAGCATCATAGGATGCCGATGGGTTCAATTTCTATACGCGATCCAGATGTGCTAGAGATCATAAAAAACAAGGGAGTGACAGTTTTGAGAGAAGAATCTGTCTTGGCAACTGCAAGCTGTGGCGGATGTACGGAGACAGGTGCTGTTGCAGCAATTAGAATGCCTATGCTTCGTGCTTCGAATTTCAAAGGTGGGACGCCAGAGTTTGTTGATACTCGTTATGCCATATTAGTTTTGGTTCTTCCAAGTACAAATAATAGAGTTTGGAGCATCGATGAGATGCAGATAGTAGAGGTGGTTGCTGATCAGGTGGCTGTTGCCCTGTCCCATGCTGCAGTTCTTGAGGAGTCTCAGTCGATGACGGAGAAACTGGAGGAGCAAAACCGCGTTTTGCAGCAAGCTAAACTGAATGCAATGATGGCAAACCAGGCAAGGGATGCTTTTCAAAGAGTTATGAGCAATGGGATGAGGCGTCCACTTCATTCAATATTAGGCTTATTAACCATATTTCAAGATGAGAATAAGAGCTCCGAACAGGGGATCATTATCGACACAGTGCTAAAAACCAGTAATGTTCTCTCGACGTTAATTAGCGATGCAATGGAGATATCTGCCAAAGATGATGGAAGATTTCCATTAGAAATGAGACCCTTTCGGCTGCATTCTATGATCAGAGAAGCTTCATGTCTTGTTCAGTGCTTGTGTATATACAGTGGCTTTGGTTTCTCCACGGATCTTCCTAATTATTTGCCTAATGAGGTCATGGGTGATGAAAGGAGGACATTTCAGGTTATACTCCATATGGTTGGGCATTTATTGAATGTTAGTGATGGAAAAGGGTCAGTTATATTCCGGGCTGTTGAGGATGGTGTAACAGAGGGCAGGAATGACAACATATGGGCAGCAAAAAAACCAAATACTGCTGACGAGTACGTCAGCATGAAATTTGAAATTGAAGTTAATGTTGGAGGTTCTGGACTAGAAAGATTGACGTCTACAAATTATTTAGCTAGTAGGACAAAAAACTACAATGAAATAAAACAGGGACTGAGCTTCAGCATGTGCAGAAAGCTTGTACAGGTGAATATTCTGAAATTTGCTTTTACTAATCTTTTGCCTATGGATTTATTCAATTCATTTTTTAATTGCTGCTGCTCTACAATTACTATCAACTTTCGGATTATGTGCTATTCAGTGATCTTGGGTTTCATCCGAACTCCAGATACTTCAAATACTTAATTTACAGAATTACGTGCCTCCTTACTTAGTTATAAGTCTCGTACTTGCCTACATGGTCTTGTTTAGGTTGTTTAAATATGCCCACTGATTCTTTTCGCTCTAGTTATCTTTTTTGCCTGCATAATAAGTTTTTTGCATGAATGCAATTTGAAGCAAATTAAAGCTACGTTCGCACATAAGTAGATATAAATTGAGGACATAGCCCTGATAATCTGTGGTCTAGTGTTGAAAATAAAAAATTTCTACCAAATATTCTTGGTTTGATATCAAAGATTTCTCACCATAACACCTGATGAAAGCGCCAAGGGTTGAACAGTTCTGACAAGGGAGTGAAGGATATTTGTGAAAGATAGTGTACCCAGTGTTAAATTGTTTAATAACGTCAAGGACCAGTGCTTTTCTAGGGTATTTCTGGGATCATTTTAGAGCACCTAAGAACCAATGTGTAACTTGTTATATGCTAGATTCTAAGCCCCTGTTAGCAAATAGAAATTAATCAGATCAATCATATCTACATTTTTGGTGGGACCCACAGGTACTATACAAATCTCCACCATACATTTTCACTTTTATTTCTATTTTAAAGTGAAAATGGTTAGCAAACAGGGGCAACCCCCCGCCTTTGTGCAAAAATGAGCATATTTAGCAACTTTGTAGTCTAATCCCTTGATGAACAATAGAACTGATCACTACAATTTTACTTTACATGGGAATGTCATGCCAATTGGTTGCTTTATTGAAATCCTTGTGTACAAATGAGCTCCTGTGTTTCTTAACTAGATCAATGACAAACTCACGATGTAATTACATTTTAGCTTTTCTGATGCTGAACGTAATTAAGAGAAAAGGACAAGAATTGTAGAAAAGAAAGAAAAGGGTGTTGGGGGGTGGGGGTGTTTTGTTGGAGGAAATGAGTTTTATTCATAATGAAGTCTAGGTAATACAAAAGCGCTATTCTATTTAGGAAAATTTGAGGGTGATATTACTATGATATGAATAAGTGATGTGGCACAATTTTATTAGATGATGGAAAAGTATCCATGTGATCATCACCGGATAGATTTGAGCCACTTGAGAATGTCACTTATTAATGTCATTATTTCTTGTCTTCCTAGAGTTACTCATTATTTATATGTATGGGTGTTTGATTCTGATTCTCTTTCTCTCATTGTAATTTACCTATCATTGATTTGATAACTAAGCAATTATAACCACGCCTTTTAGTCTTCTATTAAATCTCTACCCCTTATTCCACCTCACTATAGTTACCTCCTCATAGTGCAAAACCATGATAATCAAACACCCACATAGTTAATGTATCTTGGATTGTTCTTGTAGCTAAAAAAAAGGGGTGATATTTTGTAGTAATGTATTGTGAAGTAGAGAAAGATTAGAAAGAAATGTGCAAAATGATTTTTTGTTTAGAATATGTGGTTAGTATTAAAGTTTCACTTTTTGTGCAGCTTTTTGGTAGACAAAACGCTACGAAGAAAAAGTTAAATTAAAAATCAGACTTAAAGTAACATGGTCTCTAATGAAAAACTTTGCAGTTTAAGGAGGTTGATCTTTTATTTGTTTATTTGTTTATTTATTTTTGTGACCAAACACCCATATTGAATGCTTAATTTCACCATTTGTGTGACTTATTCCAAGGATTTTCAATGTTGACCATATAGTACTGACCAAGAACTCCTAAAGTTAGCTCATTAGTTAACTTGTCTCTGAGAATATCGTGTGGAACTACCAAATGAGTAGCACATTGCATAAGCATTGTGGACAGCCTTGCAGAACAAATGAATGCAACATTGGTGACTCAAAAGGGGCCTAATAGGGAACAATTAATATAAAACTAATATTAAAAATCAAACTTAAAAAAATAACATAAAAGATCTCTAAAGGCTTGTGTGATTTTGATTCTCTCAAAATCAATCATCGTCGAAACTCATTTTCAACAACACATTTATCCATTAAAATAATCTTGTACGTAAATTCATAACCTTTCTTTTCAACATACACCCTCTAGATTTCTGCTGCATTGACAAGTAATGTAAAATCTGTAACTAAAAACCTTAGTTGTCTTTCCTAAAATAAAAATTATTAAATGAAAAAAATCTTCTACTATCTCGATCATTTGCATATTTAGGGTGTGAGGAATGGTTGCATTTGTCGAGTCTTGCTGAATAACTTGTACATATTTTGCAAGTTTTAATAATGGTAGGTTCTAGAGAAGCATGATAGTTTTCCTGTCTTCCTATCACATATTAGAACTTTGAACTCCGATTGCACGAGAGGAATTCTATTTTCTCTGCTCTTTACTTAAATGCCAAAATAATGTGGCATTGTTGTTTTAGGCATTAATGTGGTAAGCAAGGGAAGTTCTATTTTTTATTTTGTTTAGAACGTAGTGATTCAACATCCTTGGCTATATTAGCATAATGAAGTTGTCTTGAGATCCTACGTTTAGAGGGAATGTTATTGAAAAGTAGGATTGACAAATTGGTGGTGTGAGGTTTGGGCATGCATTGGCTATCATTTGGATAGCTAGATGATTGCCGTGTGCCATGAACTTCATACCTCGCAATTGCGGCTTACTACCTGTTATTCATCTTTTTCAAAGTCTAATGGGCTAAAACGCATAAGAAGAATTAAAAGTAGAACAAATGAAATTAAGGTGGTTGTTAGTTTGACGTTGAACTCAAATTCCTTGAACAAATGAAGAAACACCAATACAAATTTTATGTTAGCGGAGATTAAAGGGGGAATTGATTAACCTAAATTTATGGTGATGGTACATGTGCTAGTGGAGAAGACATGAAGAAATGAGAAATCTTTGTGATGGAGACATTACAGATGATACTTATTCGAGGGAAGGAGATCAGTATTTATTTTGGAAGGCTTCTCTTGGACTTGCTTTATTCCTTTATTTGGGAATCATGTTGCATTAGGAATTTAAAGTAGACATTATTAGAACAAAGGAATGGTTTATACATGCCAGCCCACCCTGTGAATGGATTTAATTCCTAAATTTAAAGACAAGAAAAGAGCACTTACCTCATCCAAGAATCCAATCATGCATTACCAAAGCAGTCATGAATTTGTAAGGTTGTATAGGATTCAAGTTTTCGAGATTCTAATTAATAATTACCTTCATACTCAACAAGCCGCAACTTAGTTTCGTCACGGGATCTAACTCAACTTGATGCTACTGCTTTACTGCATTAGGTCTACTTTGTCTGGAAAGGGAGAGAGGTAATGATAGCATAAATTTTCGAGTGCTAACTAATGGAAGAATCGTGTTTGGACTTGTATTAATCTGTAGGACACCGGGAACTTGTATAGTTGATGCTTCATGAGAAATCATGTTTGGGCTGCTCCACTTGTTAAAAAACAATGTGTTTGATTTAGATATTTGAGAATTGATTTTGTGAAAAAGTCATTTTTTTGTGAGAATGTGTGGTTGAAAAGTACGGAAAAGTTATAATTTACGTGTAAGATTATTTTAATGGATATATGTGTGGTTGAAACTTGAAAATGAGTTTGAGTGAGAATTGATTTTGGAAAATCTAAGTCAAACCAATTAGGACTGTGCTTATATAATATGTAAATTGATTAGCAAATATCCCTGCTCCGTGCTCAGTGCTTACCCTTGTCTCCTGATGAAATAAATACTTGTTTCATATTGTCAATGAAAGACATAATACCAGGACCCTCAAAAATTAGGTCTCAGATCACAGTCTATTGTTGCTTTTTGGTAATACTGAATCAACTAATCATTGCGTTTAGCTCTACCAAAGCTGAAGAATAAGAACCTTTGAATCAATTCTTTTCGTCCATTTTAAACTGTACCAGTATTTTTCCCATGGCAGTAGGTAATCCAGTTTTCATTAGGACTCAGAAAACTGTCAATTTTTGCTTTTTTTCCCCCTCTTCTGGTTATACTGAATTGACTAAGCAATCATCGGGCCATTGCGTTTAGCTCTACCGAACCTGTTCATTTCTAGTACTACTGAATATACATGTTTTGCTTCTCTGTGTTGTTCAGTAGTAATAGGTACCATGATACATTCCATATTCCTCTAATTTATGTTTGATGTTTTGTGCGCACACTGCTCATGTATAAGGTCCTCCTTTCCCTTGAGGTCTGGTCTGACGGAGCTTTGCATTCGATGGCTTAAACTGATTATTTTTGGGGTGTGCTCTTCCGATCTGCAGATGATGCAAGGTAATATCTGGATGTCCTCAAATTCAGAGGGACGGGTGCATAGTATGAGTTTTACTCTCAGTTTCCAGAAACAGTCTTCATTCAGAAGACATATGTTCGAACTTCCAAATTCCAAGCAACAAAGCTCCAACTCAGCACTCAGAGGCCTTAAAGTACTCTTAGCTGACGACGATGATGTAAATAGAATTGTAACCAAAAAGCTGCTGGAGAAACTAGGTTGCCAAGTAACTACAGTCTCATCAGGTTTCCAGTGCCTGAGTGCTCTGGGGCCATCAACTACTGCTTTCCAAGTTGTCATTTTGGATCTTCAGATGCCGGAAATGGACGGGTTTGAAGTTGCTCTGAGAATCCGCAAGTTTCGCAGCCGTAGTTGGCCGTTAATCATTGCCTTAACTTCGAGCGCAGAGGAACATATACTGGAAAGATGCTTACAAGCCGGCATGAATGGTCTTATCCGAAAACCTGTCCTCCTCAAAGGAATGGCGGACGAGCTTCTGAGGGTCCTGCAAAGATCAGGTGAAGGTTTGTGATAGAATGTTGAAGGGAAATCACCATTTTGGATAGGGCATATCTCAGATTAACATTATAGAGAATTCGAATTGTGGAAAATCCAAGTATGACTATTATTATTTTTAACTAATTAGTTGATAAATCCTCTTTCCTATTTCAAGTTATCAGTTGCAGATCAATTTCATGCCATTTTAGCATTCAGATGATTTCATCTTCTTTTCTGTCTCTTTTCATCTTTTGACCATTTCTATTTAAAAATAGAATTTCTATTTAAATTTCAATCATTAACTCTTTGTGAACGTCAATTTAATGCATTAGATGCTGCCAAGGTACCAATGGACAATGGCACCTCGAGAGCCGAGAAGATTTATCATGCTAAGCTCAAGGACAACACAAAAGGTTATACCTCGAACCAAGTTCATTCACTAATTGCCTCTTGAGACTCAAATTTTGTGAGAAGGTGACGATGTTTTGTGTATGAGATATATCATTTCGTGTCTAACAAAACTACTATGATTTTGTTAGGGGACGTGTGATGTCTCTGTACTGTGTGTGCACGTGTTGTATTCTTGTCTTAAAAAAATTAAAAAGCATATGTATATACACACGCTAACACTGTTTGTGAATCAGTACTATGTAAAAAGATCAGAAAATTGAGGTGCTTCGCATGTTAGCATCTGTTTAAAGCTAATAGCTCAACTTATGGGTCATATTCATACTTGCAAGATGAATGCTTGATTCTCTGTCGGACAAGCGGAACTTCAACTTTCGACCCGAGCTTTAACCTTGAAGGTTCATTTACTCTCGGGACTCAATTTCAATGTCCTAAAACATATAATAATGTGTGAAAAAAGCGTTAAGAAAGCACTTTGTGCTTTACCGTAGTGTTTAAATTCAAAACTTCTTATCGAGGCTTTATGTTTTTCTCGCGCTAAAAGTGTTTTATCAAACTTCTTAATGTTTTCAGAATATCAACTTCCATTGTGGTATCACGTAGTGTTATATACATACTAATTGTCGACCGTAAGGGAAGTATTTTCTCGTACAGGGAAAAAAAGTACTAAATGTTTGTCTAGCCGTGCTTACAGCCATTGTTACTTCTCCAATCCCTCTCACATGCCAGGACAATCTAGCGTGCCATGTGTGTATCTGACGGCGCTACGTCTTGCGTTTGATTATTTTCCACATAGTATACTAGTAATTGACGATCCTAAAGGAGACTTCTTTCCCCAAGCTCATTGAGCTTGCACAGGTCACCTCGTATTTACAGGCCCCACAAGACCCACAAAGGAAAAATAACTTGTCTTGCATTTTTTCAGATTTTTCATAAAAAATGAGAAAAAAATTTAACGAGCCAAACTCAACTTTTTTTTTTTTTTTTTTGGGTCGAGCCAAGCCAATGTTAGACTTGTGAGCCAACTTGACTCGGCCCTACTCATTTACATCCCTTGATTTACTACGTAGCAGTATACTAGTGTTTCCATTAGAATAATGCTATGCAGCACCAGTGGTGCTTGACACCAATCTAGGTGACATCCAATGTGACATTAAATAATAAGCGGAATTAAATGAATCAATAAATGAATCATTAATTCAACTTATCATTTAGTATCACTTTGATATAGTGTCAAATACTAGTGATGCTAA
Source organism: Nyctanthes arbor-tristis (assembly GCA_963692815.1). Classification (NCBI taxonomy): domain Eukaryota; kingdom Viridiplantae; phylum Streptophyta; class Magnoliopsida; order Lamiales; family Oleaceae; genus Nyctanthes; species Nyctanthes arbor-tristis. The sequence continues at coordinate 30,025 of CAVNYN010282432.1, read as the reverse complement.
ATAGTATTACTCCTTCCATGATGGTATGAGTACACTAAAGGCTGAACTACGGTAGAATTAAGATCTTGACGCAGTGAAGGGCGGGAAAAGCTTGGGACGAAATTGACAATGAACCATAAGTGTGGGGGCGTTTGCCATGATTTCTCCGAACTTTGCACAGTTTCGGCGCATTACCTTAAAATCAGCATTAACGGGTTGGATGTTGCAGCGGATTGATGATTCCAGGTCGAGCCCAGTAAAGAAGAGGAAGCACAGAGATTAAACTATGAGCAGGAAAAATTGGGTAGCAGAAAATTACTATTCTAAGGATTTCGATTGGGACGAATTGAGGCAAGAAATCGAAAGCGATCCCGCTCTTCAATACCACTTACTGCCTTACACAAGAGTTGATTCTAAAAATCAAAGGGCCGTGCAAGAAGATTCTGAAGCGTGGGACAAATTCCATGCTCGTCATTCAACTGGAAAATTCTTTAAGGTAAAGAAAACAAGTATTTCTATTTGACCACTAAATGTCACGAGGAGCATTATGTTGAACAGGTCCCCCCTTATTTTATTTTCTTTTATTTTTTATTTTTTATTTTATTATTATTTTTGAGCTTGAGAACATGGATGTTAGTTTCATGCGTTTGGTGAATGTTCATATGTCTGGTGATAGCTTTTTCTTGAAGCAAAGGTGAACACTAAGAGTGTTATCTGCTTATTTTATGGGCTTATTTTACACATTGCATAGAAGTAGTTGAAGTGTTTTATCATTTGTGTAGAAGAAAACCCACATTTTGTGGAGAATCAGGGTGAACGATAGCGAAAACTGCTGATAGGATTGCGTAATGTATATATACATATTTTTACGGAAGACTGTGGACGCAAGAATATGTTTGTAGATAAAGTAAAAACTAGGTATAGATTCATTCAACCATCCGATATTAAAGTATTGAGTTATATAATATTGTCAAGGAAATTCTGAGAATGTAGGTAGACTTGATCCTTTAGCATAAAATTGAAATAAGCATGAGTTATCAAGCAGTACTTGAATTTGGTGTTGAAGTTCACTCTTAGTAGAAAAGTTTATGCTATTTAATTGACAAAATGAAAATTTGAACATGTTAGCCCAAATGGCCAAATTGTAGTCTTCATGCACATGTAGGTTCGCATGTAAATAATATAAAAAAAAAAAAATGCTCTTGATAACATTTGAAGAAGAAGCTATGAGAAAGTATTTCAAAAACTCTAAAATCAACTTTAATAATATCACAAAGAAGGCTTTTTCTACAACCATTTTTTTGAGTACTCTCATAAATGGACTGGTTGGGGATGTGGTCATCATCTTGAGCTTTGGCTGGTTATCTCTTCATGCCTCAAAATGTGTTCCTTAACCATGTAATTGGTCTAGCTGTGCCATGGTTACCTTTATCATTTCCCGAATTTTTTTGGCTTCTCTTTTTACTTGATTATTGCTTGTTTTTGTTTACTACTTTTTTCAAAATATTTATTTTTCTTTGTTTGTTTATCTTTTATTTTCACTTTGATGCCTAGTTTAGTTCTTTTTCCATTTCCTTGTTAACGTTTTAACAATAATTACTGGATGCAGGAGAGACGGTACTTATTAAAGGAATTTCCTGAACTAGCTTCCTGTGAAGACTATTCCAAAGTTTTGGAGGTGGGATGTGGTAATGGCAGTACGGCTCTTCCAATACTACGGTAGGCTTGAGCTGATTGCTTTTGATTTTATATGAAGTTTTATTTTCTTACACTTTCTAGAGTCCTTTGTGAGAAGGTGATTCCTTCATTTGATGAGCCAGTGGAAGAATAGATTTGTAGTTTTTTTACATTCGTCTCTGAGATTACATTATAAAACATGCAACAGTCTTTTCCGTTTCATTTTCAAAACAAAGTAAAAATTTCTTTGAAAGTTCAGTGTGTTCTGACGCAACTGGTTCTGGTGGATATTCTTCTAGACGTTTCTGCATGGAATATATAGGAAAATAAACAATGATGTGATTGAAATTTGGGATGGAACAAATCCTGAATGTTCTTTTGACTAATTCCCAGGTCAAGAGTCTAAAAAGCATACTTGGTTAATCTTTTTCTGTCTTTCCAATGAATGCGTCTTAGTACAGTCAGGAACCCTGTCAAAATATTAACAAACATATGATATGCTCTTGTCAGGAGTAAATACACAAGATTTTCTACAGAGGCTTCTATGAACTATTGCATCAAAGTCTTTCATATCATTGGTGCTTAACTTTGAAATTGCCTTGCATTGGATAACGATTGGAAAATCTTCATATTTGCATTCGCCTAGCTAAAAGCAGCCTCATAGAAGTAAGCCCAAGCCGACTAAGTGAAATCTTCTCAAATTTCCTCCAACCAGACCTCCAGAAAATATGGGCTGAAAAAAGTACTCCAGAGCTTGATGAACAAGTGAGAAGAGCCTGTATGTTATTAGTTAAGGGCTTTTCTTAATTAACCTTATGAAGAAAGTGGACTTCAAGTCTTCAACTAAGTATGCCACCTTATGAAGCGGCCAAGGATATTTATATTTTGCCTTCTCCAACTCATGGTAGTCAAACCGTTCCCTCGTGGATGTGACAATCTGTTTCTTTATCTTAGGCAGGGATCCTCTTCCTCCCAATTCATGTAACAGTAGCATCTTGTCACAAAAGGAAACTTTTCCTATTATTTCTCTGTCAGATGTTGGTAGAACTCAAGGAACTAAGTTTCTTTCAACTTCGTACTTCATTGAAATGATTTCCGCTTGAGCTTGTGATACATGCCAGTACCCTTTTGGTTTTCTGCATGGCAGAGCGAGACATAATTACTGAGATCTATTTCAGTCAATCTGCTCTTAGACCTCTGTCTATCTCTCTCTAGAGAATTTGAAAAATATGATACTTCTGATTCTTTCAAAAACCTGCAGTTTTCTCTTTCAGTTGTCTGTTACTTTCGCTGAATTTTTGCTTCTTGTGATGCAGTGAAAAAGAGAGCACCATCTTATATGCCTGTGACTGCAGCACTGAAGCCCTTGAGAGAGCTAAAGAGATCATTAATGCTGATGACTCAATCTCTACTAGGCACCATTTTCATCCATTCCAATGTGACTTTTCAACCCTTGGATTTCCTATGTGGTTGGCCTGTAACACTTGTAAAGGAAATTTCTTGCAGAATCAGTTTTTAGGCTTTCCAGGTATCAGATTACGTTATCCATGTTATCTTTGATATTTCATGGTTAAAAAATTTTTTCTTAAACACAGTTGTTAGTTATTTATTTATTTATTTTTTACTTATACTTTTTAAACCCTTCCGAGGTTTATCTAGGTGAAAACAACTGTAATATAGATATCAATAGCCCTTCCGTCCCTTCCTGCTCTCAGGAACGCAAGTGCTGCATTGGGGGAGTGGATTACATTACCTTGGTACTTCACAGTTTGTTGTTATTAGTTTACATTGTAATTCTCAGAAAGTGGCTCATGTGAGTTTAAACATCTGAGTATCATTCTATGTCTAATCTGCCAGATTTTTACATTATCAGCCGTACCGGTCGACAGGATGCTGATGGCCATTAAACAATGCTTCCCCATTTTGAAGCCGGGTGGCCTTCTTTTATTCAGGGATTACGGTAAATCCCAGTAAACTAAATTGTATTTACTATTTAGGGTTAGAACCTTTAAATCAAGCAGAGCTTTTTTCTGTTGTTCCCTGAAGCTGATTAATCTTTTGGTGTACTGAGATCAGGTCTTTACGATATGACCATGCTTAGGTTTGAGCCTGAACAAAGAGTGGGATATAGAGAATACTTGCGGTCAGATGGCACACGTTCTTATTTCTTCTGCTTAAATAGTTTGAGGAATTTGACATCTGCAGCTGGCTTCTCTGAGGTATTAATCTTTATTGATACATTGGAATCATCGATTTATAATTGCTATTCAATTATAATTAATGTTATCTATCAGAATCCGTGCTATATGACGGCAAATCGCCATTCAATTATAATTAGTGTTATCTATCAGAATCCGTGCTACGTGACAGCACCATATTGACACATAATTGCTAATGTGTACCTTGTGATGGCTTTACTTCATCAAGTGTAGGAGTCAATTCTTTTTGCTGCGTGGAACGAATTTGAAAAATAACATATTATTATTGAAGGACAACCATAAGTGGTTGCCAAACTGACTCTTATTTTCTGGAGAACTTTTGTGGATGATTTCAATCCTTGTTAAGTGTCATCTACTTCTAGGTGATTTTAAGTTATTTTAACTGCATTGGAGTTTTTAACTTTCATGTTTATTAATTTAATTATTATTTTTGTTATCAATGTGGTGGGGAAGTGAGGGGCTGTGGCTGGGTGATTAAGGGAATTTTCATAACTGTGGCATGCTTTAGAATCTCCCCCATTAGCCAAGAAGAATAGCAGATACCACTTGTAGGTAGGAGCAGATTGTCTAAAATGAGAGTCTGACAATTTGTTCTGCATAATATCTCCTGCACCCAGCCTAATAAATTTGAGCCCACATGGATCTTTCTTCTGTTTCACTCTTCTTTGTTAGAGCTGCAGCTGCTCAAAGATTTCTGTTTCACTCTTCTTTGTTAGAGCTGCAGCTGCTCAAAGATTAAAAAGTAGGTAGATTAAAAAGTAGGTTAGACCATAAAAACATGAAACGTGCTTATTTATAAAAAGGTATTCACATGGGAAGCTGTTCATAGTTATTTCATGATGTGCTGTTATGTCAAAGCTGACTATTCTAAGTAGTTATTTCATGAAATGCTATTAATCTGAAAGTGACTATTCTAAGTATCTTAAAAATTGCAAGTAAGGCATTATTACAGCTTATTTTAGCTTTAACTAGTATCTGACACGTGCATCGCACGTGTTTGGTGTTCCTATAATGTCATCTCGATATATTATTTACCTAAATATTAATTCTTTAAATTGGTGAAAAAATAAACACTGAACTATCTTAGTTAAACTAGGTACTTTATCTTACCAAACTTATAGTAAAAAGTCCACTAAATACTAATTTGCTTTTAAAACATTATATGTCATAATATGCTATTAAATACTAATTTATGTTTAATTACTAAAAAAATAATAATTAAAGGACCCATATGTAATTATGAAATATGGATGATGGTATTATCGTCTAAAAATGTTTCTCCAAGTTATTCTCTTTTATAAATAGCATAGCATAGTGAGTGTGTGTATTTGTTTAGCTAAATAAAACCTTTTTATTCCCAAATTGTTTAGCCATTTAACCCATATGATTGCATGATTTATTTGTTTAGCTAAATAAAACCTTTTTATTCACAAATTGTTTAGCCATTTAACCCATATGAATGCATGACTTATTTGTTTAGCTAAATAAAACCTTTCCATTCACAAATTGTTTAGCTATTTAACTCATATGAATGCATGGTCACTCACCAATATGAATGTATGATTTAATAATTAAAAAAAAAACCAAATATAAAATCAAAATAATACTTAATAATATCAAGGGACAAATATGAAATTAAATTAAATAAGTGAGGGTAAGGATCATCCAAAAATATTTCTCAAAGTTATTCTCTTTTAGATAGTTTATATATATATATATATATATATAGAATTAGAGAGAGATAATAAGGTATTATTATGCATTTATAACACTTTGTTTTACCAAATATGTTGATTGCTAAGACGTAGTAACAAGTTTCTCTCTTTCGCTATATCTATGTAGGTTGAGCTCGATTATTGCTGTGTGAAGTCGGTGAACCGCCGCAACGGTAAGATCATGAGAAGGGTATGGGTTCATGGGAAGTTTCAGAAGCCCACCTGTCCATGAAGGCAGACAATGTACTACTTTGACCTCTTGTTTTATAGGATCAGTTCAATACTTTGACCTCTTGTTTTATAGAATCAGTTCAATACGCCTCTTACTTGTTTTAGAACCTCGGTCTGATATTGTAATTACTCGATATATTAAACTACCCCATCTTCAATAGAAATTCGTTCACAATTTTATCTCATATCTATATCAGTTGTAGTTTCGATCAAACATCCCCGATTTCGTCTTGTTGCCATCTCTAATTGGCAGCGTTTAGTCGTGCATTGACAGTATGTTACTCAACGTAAATGTGTTTAGACTCAAGGTTTAATCAATTATATTATTTGAGAAGAATAATGTTAAGTAGCACAACAAATGTGTTAAACACCAGTTCATTTGACAACATACCGGGACGATTAAAAGACAGTAATTTGTAAGTTTACTTTTTAGGTAATAAAAATATAATAACAGTAATATATGACAAAAATGAAATATATATATATATATATATATTGTAAGTTTATTTTATAGGGCACCCTTGGTTCCCATGAAAAAATATATCAACATTCATAATTGTATATTGCATGTGTGTCACTATTTTATTTAGACGTGGACTGATTTAAAATTCTTATTAGTGGTACCGACCCTGTGCATTCCCCTTACGCAGAGGCTCTTTTCCACTGTCCCATCTACAAATTATTTCCACTGTCCCATCTACAAATTAAGTTAATTATCTCTCACACTCATTTAAAATAATTGAAAAAACAGCAACACAATAACCTGATGGGAAAATATTTCACACTATAGTCACTTCTGGAGCCTACTGCAACGTGGATCACTAATTAAAAGAAATATACTTCTTCCGTTCTAAATATATAGTTCTCTTTTTTTTATTAAAAAGCTTAATTTGTATTATTTTATTAATTTACTATCATTCAATACTTAATTAAAACTATCAATCTTAGAGCATTCACATTAGTGTTGTTAGATTTAGCTATCTACAGAAGCAGTAGAGTTTTTGGTGAATTTTAAAGGACAACTAAGCAAGTTAAGTTTAACTGTTAATTTATTCTACATTGGTGATTCTAAATAAGAGTGTTAAATATAGTTATCAATTCAATAGTCAAATAGTGGGCTAATCCCAATTTAATTAAAATAAAAAAAAGAGAAATAATACCTCATAAAGTGTTAAGTTTATTATTAACTTTAACAATAAACCTAACAACTTGGTAAATTAAATGCTTTTAGCAACCACTTTAACACCACTAATATAGGTTATTTTTTTTGAGGTGTTAACTAACAACTCTACTAACAACCTACTTTAACACTACTAATGTGGATGCTCTCTTATTAAATAAAGGTAAATTAGGAACACGAATTATAAAATGTATGTCTTCAATACAAATTTTAATCCACGTAAAGTAGTAAAGTGGACTATATATTTAAGATGGAAAGAGTGTCTCTTATCGGCACAAGTTAGTAGTCAGATCCTTAGAATATGCCGCTAGACACAACAATACGTCATATTTGAGCAAAACTCAGGTTGTACGTTTTCTATGAATAGCATTATTTATCTAGACCTCTTTATTTAACATTTTTACATTAGGAGATGGGTAGGTAATTATGAATATTTGGAGACATTCATCCAGTTAATTAATACCCAATAAGAAAATCATTATTTATTTTCTATTAGCTAGGAAACTGCCTTTCTATTGATTGATCTGCAGACAGTGATAATACATTAATTTAATGTGTGTTTGGTAAAGTATTTTAAAAAAATATATATTTGGTTTTCACATTTTAAGGGAGTCAATGAAGCATCACATTCCATGGCAAATCGTATATATAGTGGCACAGAGAGTGCTCTCCAATTAATTTCTGTTGGTATTGATGCTCCATAAAAGCAAACATGTGGTATGGTGTGTTGATTGCTGTTGGGGTGTGTGTGTTGAGTTGTAAAAAAAATTGTTCCGGACCTTTTAATTAAATCTAATCTAAAACTAAACTATATATGTAAGTGAAATATAATAATAGTTTAGAAGTATAAAAGACAATTAAACAGCAAGCTTAAACGAAAAGTATGCAAGAGTTTTCAAATTAATGCCAGCAGCATTAATTTGTGCCAATGTTGGGTGTCGTAACACCACACTCAGATAGTGTCACAAGATTTTTATTTAAGAATAATTACTAGTGCGAGTCAGGATGTTCCACTTGTTGAAAAGGCTACTGTTAGCAAAAATTGATCAAATAAATTAATTATAATTTCCTCCGTCTCAAAAAGAGAATCCACTATTCCAATATTTTCGTCTATCTCAAAAAATAGTCCACTTACCATATTGAACATGTATTTAATATTTCACTTCTATATACGCCCCTAAGTAATTATTGTTATTTAACTAACTATACTTTCAAACAATTAATGACACAAAGGTATATATGAAAAGATAAGGTAAAATTAAATGTTCCAACCACATTATCTACTAATTCTTAATCTACTTAAAATTATCAACCCAACTATGGAGAGAATATTTTATTTATATATTTTTTGGGATTCACAAGTTAAATCTATTACTTATTAAGTAATTAATTAGAGGAATGATTTGGGGACACCTAGTATATGTGGTGTATTCCTCCACTAATTGGCAAGAGTTCTCTCTGTGTGTGTATGTATATATATATATATATATATATATCTTCACAATATTTATATATATATTTATGTTTTTCGACTTTGAAACATAATTTAACTCATCTCACCTTGAAATTGAAGTCAGCTTAAATAGGGAATAAGTTTTCCATAATCGTGAAACATAATTTGACATGATTTGTTTTTGTTTTTAACGTTTGTTAGCCTGTGTTAATTATATCAGCAGTTTATTTATATTTCATAACATCACTAGTGTATGATGGAGATTTGTACTGTGCATGTGTGCTCTTAATTAGGAGATATAATTTGACTAAAAAATTATATATTTTGAAATTGAATAAGTCTACTAACATTTTCCCCCTTTTGTAGAAAACTGAAGATTAATTAATACCAAGAACACCGGAGTTGAATAATTCAATTGGAAGGATATTTTTAATAATAAACGTTTTTCTTCTTTCAAATGTAAATGTCTCCATGGCCCCGCAAAACCCTTGCATGTTGATATTATCGTTGACATAAAGAAAAAATTATTCTACTTGCGAACAAAGTATATGAAATTATATAATGAGTGCCAAAAAAAAAAAAAAAAAAAAGGTACTTATGAAATTACATACTTGTTGTGTCCGGCAAAGTATCCCTTCATTTTTCAAATAGATTAAGAAAACTTAATTACTATTATTGAAAAAGTACAATTTAAGAAAAGATTTTCTAATATGTCCCATTTACATTTTTTTTCTTTTTTTAACGAATGTCCCATTTACTTATATTTCACTTAATTGCTTCTTTTTGTTGATTAAACACACAATATATAAGAGTAAGAATATAAAAAATTAGATTATAATTTGAGACCGTTGTAAAAGGAACAACGAGACTATTTCTGTAAGACTGAGAGAGTAAAACTAGAGGTAAATGGCTCTAACACAAAACAAAATGATCATCAATAGATGATCATGGACGGATCCATGCTTTTCCCCCCCTTTCTTTTTTTTTAACCTCTGAGATGGTTTCGGCAGCCATGGATGTAGAGTGTGAACGGGAAGACTGAGCAAGAAAGACAAGCCGGGAAAGGAATGGGAGAGTCAAATGGTTTGACTAGAAGAAACTTCCTGTAGCTCTCTCACTTTCTCTCTTAAATCATATCAAAGGAAAAAGGATATACTTTTATCTTTCGCAACCATTTAAAATTCACATTGATTTATTAACCAATTTAAATATCAATTTTTAGACACATAGTAACACCATACTTAACCACATATTTAATGTGATGTGAACTCTTATATTATTTTAATCATTACCTCCACATGACAAAATAACTTCTCGACACCTATACAAAATTTAAATTTTAAATCTATTTAAAAAGTCATCTAAATTTAAATAGTTACCAAACATGGTTCCCCCCCAAGTCAATACCCCCACGTCACCCTGAATTTTTCTAAGGATAAACCAATCCCCTTTCTTTGGTTTTTTGCGGTAACTGTTGAATTTTCTACTGGTACATGGACAACTGTGTGGACCGATGGACTTACCATCCTTGATCATTACAAAGGGCGATGCTACTTGATCATCTAACTTTTTTCTTAAAAAAAAAAAAAAAACTTTTTTTAAGAATTCTTTTTTGTGAATAAAATTATTATGGAATACAATTCCAAAATCCTTTTTATTTTGGTTTATCTTCTTTCTTTCTTTCTTTTTCTTTTCCTTCTTTTTGCTATACATACATTTATATACTACCTTCGTTCAAAAAAAATGGTCCTATTCTTTTTTACATATAGACTAAAAAAAATTCATTTAATAGTATTAAAAAAGTGAATTTTAATTTCATTTCTCTATTATATCTTTTCATTTATTAATTATTCCACTTCAATAATTCTTTTTTTTGTAACTATGCACATTAAATATGGACAAGTAAGAGAATTAATAATTCAACTACTATTTAAAAAGGAAAATTGACCATATTTTGAGACGGAGGTAGAAGGAAATATGGACCATCTTTTTGGGACGGATGTAGTATATCTTATCTTCCCTCTTATATCTTTCTTTTTTTTCTAGTTTATTGAATATTACGTAGCTTTTTTTTCAAGGGGCAACATTTTTTTTAGTATGACATTGTTTAGTGCTTCTCAAATTATAAGAAGTTATTAAACATATTGTTTATGTGATAAATTTTTTTACAATAATTGTATTTATTTGTGTGACAATCTGTAAGAAATTTAGTTTTTTTAAACTTGATAGAAATCAAGTCCCGATTAGGCACGGCGCCAGACGTCTGATGGCTGATCAAATTCAGTAGACATTATGAAAAAATGTATATATCACCATATAAAAAAACATTTACTCTATCATTAAATCTAAAAAATGCTTCAACGATAATGTTTGGGACATGTAAACTTTTTTTATGTGTGCATACCCAGCCTTAGAAGGCTGGCTCCGTCAGTGTAGATGATCACCTTGGAAATTGTCATTTTGCAACTTCTAAGCTGCACACCATCTTCTCATTTTATAATATTTCATTTCATAAATGAGTAGCTACCACCTGCTTTTCTTAAAATATAATATATTAGTATAATTATCTGCCAACGATAATTACATGATCAAGTTATGTTTAATTAATTATATGGTTTGGCGCCATCGTGTATGTACAAATTAAATCATCTTGCATATATAGTCGCATTGCAATTTTTGTAAGATTATTGTGTATATGTCTCGATTTTATAATGGGACTAACTTGAACTAAAAACGACAATCGATCATATGAAAAAAAATATTAAATGGCAACTACAAATCATTAACAAGTGTACTTTGAACGTGAGTTCTTACACATTGTGCTTATATCCATTGGCGATTAGTTTCTTAACAATAACTTAGTAAAATATAAAATTATGACAGTATTTTTCTCAATAATTATTACATATGTACTACACATGCTATGAATAAATTATGGACAATATATTGATTATGATTATTGAGTATTATAATTTCTTACATTGCATTCGTCAGAGCTGCAACTCAAATTAGATATATTTATCTATTTCCATTATAAATAAATAAACAAAAATCATCTTGGAAGATCAAGATGTTCAATTTATATAGCTACTATGCAATCAATTGGAAGATCCGGCAACCAAAAAAATAAAAAAAAAAGCGTATATATTAATCTTCTTCTTTTTTTTTCCCAATTGAATTTTTCATAATCTTAAAGTCTTAAAAATAAAAATATTTTATAGATATTTATAATTTGAAATAATAAAAAACATAAAATAAATAAAAACCCTAACCTCAAGAACCTTATATATCTATCCTTTTCTTTCTTTCTTTCTTCCATTATTTTTAAAACAAAGGTCTTCTCCTATATGATCATCTTCATCTCTTTTATTGATCATATATAATAAGGATGATAAAAGGAAAACTGATCTAATATTTTATTAGTTAAGTTATTGATCACTAATGAATACCTGGTGGCCATGAGGATATGTAGGTTGTGCGATCGCGCAGGGCCTCATCATCTAAAAGACACCAAAAATTTTTTTTTTTTTGGGGGTTACAGTCTAATGTTAAAATTTTTGAAACTTTTTTAGAATGTCATTGGTTAAAAAATAGGTATACCAATTTATAATAAGTTTAATGAAAGAATTAGAATGTATTTTTTTATTTAAATAAATAAACAAGCCCTACCTTTCAAGCTTAAGTTTGACGTTAATCATCAAAGGCAAAAAATAAAAATAAAAAATAATTAAAAAATAGAAAAAAAATAAACGAAACAAGTTAATAAGAAAAGGAAACGGTTGTTTTTAATCTAAAATACTATGGTTAAGTATGATTTATTTTTTCTAATATAACCCTAGTTTAATTAAAGGAAGCAGTATTTTGTATTATCGCATAGGGCATTAAAATTCTCATGACCGGCCAGCATAGTCTTTCAAATGAATTAGAAAAGGGTAAAAGAAGAAGAGAGGATCATTATGATGATTATGATGTACTCTAATTTATTAAATGCAGAATGCCATGTAAATTCAAGCATAACGAGAGCAAGAACGCAGATAAATATTATACACAGCACCAAACCTCGATCACCTTCATCATCTTCATCTTCGTCGATCGAAGTATATAATTATTTTGTGTTGATTTTAGTAAGAAGGCCGGCCATGAGCCCAACCAAAAGACTCATGATTCAACTCTCCTCCATTAGGCAGCAAATTTGGTGGCATATTGAATACCGGCAAAGATGATGGATTCCCCAAACCTCCCAAACCGGCCGGAGGGGATACTCCTCCACCGCCACTAAGCGGTCCTTGCCCTCCGACACTACCATCGCCAGTGCCGCCGCCTTCCTCCTCCTCCTCCAGAGGCAATCTCTCATAAGTCGCATTCGAGAAAGTCGATGCGATCACCATAACTGGTCCAGCTGCCACCAGAGACCCCACCACACTTCCCCCCACCACTTGCCCCTGAACACCAGCCAAGTATATTGTCAGCCCGGTCGACCCGGGCGGGGCCGGCCCAGGAAGGAACGAACCGGTCAGAGAGAGAATATCAAACCGCCCATGTAGAGCCATGACTGAACCAGAAGCTGAAGGTTGCCTGATTGTCACGTTTGTTACTGTTCCATTTGCACTCAGCACGCAAACCCCTCTCTGCCTTTTTCTCGCAAACTGAGCAATACTCTCCGCCACGTCGGACCCGTTAGCCACCTCCACAACGTGGCTTCGAAGCGCGTTCGGGCTGTCCCTGGTGACGAAAATGGGGGGTTTTGGCTTGTTCTTGGAGCCGGGAGGCCGGCCTCTGGATCTACGACCTGGGATTTCGACGGCACCTTCTTTGGGCTCGTCGCTGTGTTCCCTTTCTTCTTCCTCCTCGAGCCGTCTGGCGCTCCCCATGTTCTCGTTCATGGATATTCTCAGATCTGGCTTGTTCAGAGCTGGCGATGAAGTTGATAACATCCCAATATTTTCATTCATGGATATGCCAAGATCTGGTTTCTTAAGAGCTGGAGATCCAACAGAAGATGATGACTCCACCGCTGATAGATTCATTTGGCCAGTCCACCACCTGTTCGCCGCCATCTCAGACCCCAAAATTTCAGATTTGGAATGTTTTCAAACTTCAGATGTTTGAGAAACTACTAAGGCTAGTACGTAGTACCTCTAGAAGCAATATCTGAGAGTTATCTGATCATAATTTGTATCAGAAATTAATCAAGAATAAGATGGAAGAGGATGAAGGTTTTCTCATTAAATTAAGCAGTGTGATTTTCTTTGGTTTTGGTAGTGGAGATGTGTGTTTTATTGCGTCAAAGTTCTCGCTTATCTGTCTTTTCCTTTGTCGCTTTCTTTGACACGCACAAACAAAGGTGAAAGCAATGTCTTGGAAATTAGGGTTTTATTTTTTAACATGTGAAGTTGCGTCCGCGTGAGCAAGTGGGCTGCACGTCCTCCTCCCCCCCTTTTTTTTTTAATTTAACTCAAAAACACTTAATTATCAGAGGAAATTATTATCTATGTCGTTTGTAACCTATGAGGATTAAATAAAAATTAAAATTAGCATGGAGGATCTTCGATTATATGTTTGAGAAAGTGGTGTCTTCCTTTTCGGAGAAATAAACGAGTTGATTAGTCCAAGGATGGCTAAAGTGAAGTTTGACAATATCTAACGCGTTTTGGTGAAAAAAGAAGAAGTTTTAACACGAACACCGTTTGGTTATAAATTTTGGGAGAGTGGGTAAGCGAACTCTTACAGTGGATTATGGCACCCCAACTTTGGGTTGAGCCACTGAGCCTAAGAAACACGCTGATGAGTTACTAGGATGGTACTTTACTATACACACACACACATATTATATATATATATATTTATATATTTAGTTAAAGTACTTTACCATATATACACACACATATATATATACATATATATAGTTAAAGACACTCACCACCCCATTTTAAGTTTACATAGACTGATATTTCTTCTCTATGTAGATTGGGCGGTGAAAAAAAAAAGGAAAAAAAAGTTATTCCGAGCACCAAATTATTTTGTTCCACCTCCATGCAAAGATATATAGTCACTCCACTTTCATTTTTCACAAATTAAGAATGTTTAACTAATAGGGTTAATTTCAAAAAAAAAAAAAAAAAACTAATAGGGTTAGTATTAGAAAAGTAATATTTAAGAATATTTTTCTCAATATATATACTATTTTTAATTACTTATTATTTATTTTACTTTAATTAATAGTTCTTGTTATTGATTGATTACAACGAGTAACAAATAGGAATATAATTAGAAAATATATATTTTTGTAAAGCTAGTGAACTATATAATTTGAGATGACCAAAAAGAAATATGGTAAAACATCTTTACTAGAGATGGCAAAAAAATAACCCGATTCATACCGCGATGGATATCTACCCCAAATAAAAAGAAATTTTCCTAATTTGCAAATTGACATGGCAAACCTGAGCAAAAAAAGAATTGCTATTTGTACATACTTTAAGTACAAAATTTATAAACACCTCTTATGTATTTAGTTAAATGTACCTTAACCATATTTTCCATGAAAAGGCAACTTTAAGGGTGTGTGTATGTACAAATTGTGAACACACAAATAGCACTTCTTGAGCAAAAACTGTGATCCGCAATGGATCATGGGGCAATGTCAGATTGTGGTCGCTGCCTCGATTCACCGTGCATGTATAATTAAAAAATTAAAAAGAAATGAAAATAAGAAATGATAAAAAGATAAAAATAGTGGTTCAAATTGTGTTCAAGTGGTCAAGATACTCGCATTCTGTGCCAAAGGTCTTAGACTCGAATCACAACTATCCTCCACTATTCAATTATGAGATATCCCCTTTGTACATAATTAAAAGAAAAGTAAACGTCAAACTCTATTCAATTATGAGATATATTTTTTTTCTTATTTGTTGTTATTTTACTTGTGGATTTTAATTTCTAATATTGTCAAAAAAAATTTGTCTTTAAAAAAAATGGATTCAAGTAGAGTTTTCTAGAACATATCAAAAAGCTAGACATATATTGCCATAAATAAACTTGAACACTCAAGAAATTCGTTGGACAAGTAGATCCACATCTCTTACAACCAACATAGTCCTTGGTCCTTGGGATAGAAGCAATTTGTTTAGCTTTACATTCATCTTGAGGTGTCATTTCTAATACATCAGTGGGACATGTTCAAACACACTCAGTACATCCGATACATGTATCATAAATCTTTACTAAATGTGACATTGGATCTATACATTCATTATAAATTTTCCGCCTAGCAAACTTTTAAATGAATAATATATTTAGATACCAGACAAATCAATGAGAAATTAGAATCAATTTACTTGCTGATTTATGAGGGTGGCCAAAATACTTTCCTTTCTTATGTTTATGAAGCCATGATCATATCTTATGCATATATAGTAAACTTGCTAATTCAAAATAACTTTTTGAATATTTTATGAATATTCGAATTTTCAATTTTTATAATTAATACTATTTATTCAACAAATTTGATTGGTTAATACGAATTGATTTTTGTTATGATAAATTAATGAAGCTAGTCCAGATAGCTGTTTCAACAGCTGCAATGGCTATAACAAAAATGGAGAAAATATCTTCTGTTAATTGATTATTGTAAAAACCAAGAAATGTTACAATTAAAATTGTTATTTACTAAATTTAATATAAGTTCTAGACACGTAAAGGGTTCTAAACATATTTCGAGTTGTAATCAATCCATAGATACTGATCACAAATAAAAGGCTCTCAAAACAAGTACATATCCGAGCATCATTAACCAAACTCCTACTTAGTCTTGATTCATTTCAGTATGAACAATAATTAAAGTGATTTCATAATAACAAAACCGAAGGGAATATATTGGTAATAGGTCAACCCAAAAAAAAATATAAAAAGGTTACAACAAAATTTCAATATTTTAATTAAATTTAGTTAAAGGTTGTGTAGATGCAATAAAAATTATAATTTCATGATAATATTCACTTAATGATCAAATCATTATAACGCTAACTATATCGCTCTTATATTAAAATTCATTCATGGACGGCTCACCATACAGTATGTGCATTTTCTAATGAGTAGTTATGACGTAAAAGGTCACATTTTATTATCGGTTTGAAATCGTTATAAAGATAATAAAATCATTATGAGTTAGTTATCCGCATTAGTTGTTTCTATCATAGGTGTTTATTTTTAAATGCTGGTCAATGCATCTGACAATACATTAAGAAATATTTATGACGTGTTAGTATGATTTAGATCAAAACGTAAATTATATCGTTGTCATATTAAAATTCATTTAAAGTAGTCGTGAAGATGTGTCTACCCTATGGACGGCTCGTCATGCAATATGATGCTTTTTTAAATGTGTGAATATGACTTGAAAGGTCACATATTATTATCAGTTGTTAGCGCTCAGTCCTAAAGATATCGAAATCGTTATAAAAATAATGAAATCGTTATGAGTTAGTTATTCATTTTAGTTGCTCAATCATAGGTGTTTATCTTTAAATGCTGGTCATTAATGCATTTCACAATACATTAAGAATCGTTTATGACGTGCTAGTATGATTTAAAAGCTCAAATTTTAATTTTATGACAATATTCACTCAATGATATTCAAATCTTTATAACGATAATTATATTGCTTTCATATTAAAATTTATTTTACATGGTCGTCAAGATGTCTCCACCCCTTAGATAGCTCAGCATACAATATGAGGCTTTCTTTAACGTATAGGTTTGACTTGAAATGTCATATTTTATTATTAGTAGTCTTTGCTCAATCCTAAAGATATTGAAATTGTTATGAGTTAGTTATCCATTTTAGGCATTCGATCATAAGTATTTATCCTTAAATGCTTGTCAATGCGTCTCATAGTACATTAAGAAACATTTATGATGTGTTAGTGTGACTTCAAATTTTAATCTTATAACAATATTCACTCAATGATATTCAAATTGTTATAACAATAATTACATCGTTGTCACATCAAAATTCATTTTAAGTGGTCGTCATGCTTTGGCTCGAGTTGTTGGAGCTCCATCATGTATTAATGAAGCTATTGCTGATTTGGTATGTCCTAGTGAGGCTCGAGTCTTAGTTGAAGTGAATTTAGAGAATAAATTCCCTCATAGAGTGTGGATTGACAGAGGACCTGTGAATAGTTTTTGGCAGTCTATTATTTATGAGCAAGTGCCTTTGTTTTGCACTCAGTGCTGACACTTAGGGTATGCTGGGGTAGGGTTGGACCCACTGTGCCTCCTTGTCCACTGGCTCCACCCCCAACCCCTACCCCACCCCTACTGGCTACGCCTCCTTGTGATAACAGAAATGAGGCTATTTTTGCACCAGCCAGATAGTGGGTTCCTATCACTAGGACCAAGGGATAGACATCTTCTGTTGCATAGGCCCCGCTAGTTGTTTCAGTTCCTCTACCTTCAGTGGCCCCAGTTGACTCTTCTCCACGAATGATTACTTCTACTTTGCTAACCATTTATGTTTCTTCTGGTTTGGTTGAGTCTTGTGCTTCTAGAGTTAGTACTTGTGAGTTACCAGTTGTGCCTTCCACAGTTGCATCTTCTGTTGTGCTGGTTGTACCTCATAATACTTCTTTTTCTTTTATTTTGGTCTCTGCTCCCCCTGAGCTTATAGTTAGTACTTCACTGCATGCTAATGTGCGTAGTGTGGATTTGTTCAGTAGGTGGTCAGTATCTTCCTAGGATGAGTGTGGCTAAGTTACAGACAATCTTGGACTGTGAACCTTTGCGGGATTTAATGCCTAACATTTTTAACAAGCATGATTTAACGGTTAGTAAGAAGTTGAAGAGGGCTACCAAGGCGATCTTGCTTGCTATTGAACACAACACTAGGCTCTCTGTCATGTCTCCTACTTCTTCTAAGAAAAACACTGCTTCCTCTAGTTCTATTTGATCAGTGGCTTCCACTAGTCGGCGGTCTGGCCTTGCAGATAGGGTGCAGGCCAATGTTATGTCAAATTGGGATGCTATAGGGACTCTGTCAGTTGAACACTATTACATCCTCGCATTCTCTCAGTAGCCAGCCTATTGTTTACATATATGATATTTTGGAGGAGGATACGGACCCTCGACTGGATTCTTACTTAGAGTATATGCAAGCAATACCACAGCAGGAGGCTCGTCGCCCACATGTGCCTACCCATGTACTTCCTTTTTCGTTGGGTGCACAAGCGAGACTTTTTGCCCCTCCCCGTACTGCGCCGGTCTCTAGTTGTAGTTCTACTTGGGCAGGTCACAGTGCTTCATTAGACGCTGCGGACTTTGCAGATAAGGTCAGCCACAGATATTTCACTCAGAGCAAGAAGAAAGGAGGTGATTATTCTCCACGATTAGATTAGTTTACTCTCTTTTTCTTGTATTTCAACGACTCTCCATGTTGGAGTTTCTTTTGTTATTTTATTCACTGCAGTGACAGGAGGTCAAGTCACTAGCCGGCCTCCTTTATTTGTTTCTTGTTCTCATTATTAATAAAATCGGCCACACGAGTAGTCTTTCTTTAAAAAAAAGAGTGTGTTCACCCCATGAACGGCTCACTATACAATATGAGGCATTTTTAACGTATAAGTATGACTTGAAAGGTCACAGTTTATTATCGGTTGTCAGCACTTAATCTTAAAAATATCAAAATCATTATAACGATAATGAAATCATTATGAGTTAGTTATCTATTTTTGTTGTTCGATCAAAGGTGTTCATCTTTTAATGCTGGTCAATGGGGCTTACAGTACATTATGAAACCTTTATGACATGTTAGTGTGACTTGGAAGTTCAAATTTTAATTTTCTGACAATATTCACTCAATGATATTCAAATATTTATAATGATAATTTTATCGCTATAATATTAAAATTCATTTTAATTGGTTGGCAAGTTGTGTCCACCCTATGGACGGCTCAGCATACAATATTAGGATTTTTTTTAACGTGTAGCTATAACTTAAAAGGTCACATTTTATTATCAACAGTCTTCGTTCAATCCTAAAGATATCGAAATTCCTATGCCAATAATGAAATTGTTATGAGTTAGTTATACATTTTAGGTGTTTGTCTTTGAATGATGGTCAATACATCTCAGAAGACAATAAGAAACATTTATGACCTGTTAGTATAACTTTGAAGTTCAAATTTTAATTTTATGACAATATTCACATAATGATTCAAATCGTTATAACGATAACTATATCGCTGTTATTTCAAAATTCATTCTAAGTGGTCATCAAGGTGTGTCCAACCTGTGGACAGCTCACCATACAACATGTGGCATTTTCTAATGTGTAAGTATGACTTAAAATGTCACATTATATTATCGGATGTCAGCTCTCATTTCCAATAATATTGAAACCGTTATAACGATAATAAAATCTTTATGAGTTAGTTATCTGTGTTCGTTATCTATCAAAGGGGTTTATTTTTAAATGCTGGTCAATATGTCTCACAATACATTAAAAATATTTATGACGTGCTACTATGACTTCAAAGTTCAAATTTTAATTTTATGACTACATTTACCCAATGATATTCTTATCATTATAACGATAATGAAATTGTTATAAGTTATTTATCCATTCTATATATTTGACCATAGGTGTTTATCTTCGAATACTGGTCAATACATCGCAAATATATTAAGAAACGTTTCTGATGTGTTAGTATGATCTGGAAGTTTAAATTGTAATTATATTACAATATTTACTTAATAATGATATTTAAACCATTAATAACGAAAACAATATCAATGTCATATTAAAATTCATTTTAAATAGTCATCAAGATGTGTCCACCTTGTAGATGGCTCACCATAAAATATGAGACATTTCTTAACATGTAAGTATGACATGAAATGTCATATTTTATTATTGGTTGTCAGTGCTCAATCTTAAAGATGTTCAAATTGTTATGAGTTTGTTATCCTTTTTGGTGGTTCGATTATAGGTGTTTGTCCTTAAATTCTGGTCAATGCGTTTCACAGTACATTAAGAAACTTTTATGACAGATCAGTATGATTTGGTAGTTCAAATTTTAATTTTATGACAATATTCACTAAATGACATTCAAATAATCATAACGATAATTACATCATTGTCATATTAAAATCATTTTATGTGGTCATCAAAATGTGTCAACACTGTGGAAGGCTCACTATACAATATGAGGCATTTTTTAACATGGAAGTATGACTTGAAAAGTCACGTTTTAATGTTGGTAGTCACTCAATCCTAAATATATCAAAATTGTTATAACGATAGTGAAATCGTTATGAGTTAGTTGTCCATTTTCGGTGTTTAGTCATAGGTGTTTATCCTTAGATACTGGTCAATGCATCTCACAATACATTAAGATATGTTTATGGTGTGTTAGTATGGCTTTGAAGCTCAAATTTTAATTTAACGACAATATTCACTAAATGATATTCAAATCGTTATTATATCACTGTCATATTAAAATTTATTTTATGTGGTCTTCAAGATGTGTCCACCCCTATGGATGGCTCACCATACAATATGAAACATTTTTTAAGGTGTAAGTATGAATTGAAAGGTCACATTTTATTATCTGTTGTCATCGCTGAATCCTAAAGATATTGAAATCATTATAACGATAAAGAAATCGTTACAAGTTAGTTATCCATTTTTGGTGTTCAATCATATGTGTTTATCCTTCTATACTGGTCGATGCCTCTCACAATACATTCAAATATATTTATGGCGTGTTAGTATGGCTTTGAAGTTCAAATTTTAATATTTAAATCGTTATTATATTGCTATCATAATAAAATTTTTTTTAAGTGGTCATCAAGATGTGCCCACCCCTATGGACGACTCACCATACAATACGAGGTAATTTTTAATGTGTAAGTATGACTTGAATTTATTATCCGTTGTCATCGCTCAATCTTAAAGATATCGAAATCGTTATAGCGGTAATGAAATCATTCTGAGTTAGTTATCTATATTAGTTATTTAATCATAGGTGTTTATTTTTAAATGCTGGTCAATACATCTCACAACACATAAAGAAACCTTTATGAAGTGTTAGGATAACTTGGAAGTTTGAATTTTAATTTTCTGACAATATTCACCGAATGATATTCAAATTTTTATAACAAAAATTATATCGCTGTTATATTAAAATTCATTTAAAGTGGTCATCAAGATGTGTTCACCCCATGAATGGCTCAACATCCAATATGATGCTTTTTTTAACATATGACTATGACTTGAAAGGTCACATATTATTAGCAGCAGTTTTCACACAATCATAAAGATATCAAAATCACTAAAATGATAAGGAAATCATTATGAGTTAGTTAGTCATTTTAGGATTTTCATCAAAGGTGTTTATCTTCGAATTTTGATCAATACATCTCAAATACATTAAGAAATATTTATGACATGTTAATATGACCTGAAAGTTCAAATTATATTTTTATGACAATATTTATTTAATCATATTCAAATCGTTATAACGATAACTTTATCGCTGTCATATTTTTAAGTGGTCATTAAGATGTGTCCACCCCTTGGTGGCTCACTATACAATATGAGACATTTTCTAATATGTAACTATGACTTGAAAGGTCACATTTTTTCATAGGCTGTCTTCGCTCAATCCTAAAGATATCGAAATCGTTATGAGTTTGTTATCTATTTTAGTGGTTCGATCATAGATGTTTATCCTTAGATGCTTGTTAATAAATCTCATAATACATTAAAAAAACGTTTTTAATATCTAAGTGTGACTTGAAAGGTCATAGTTTATTATAGGTTGTCACTGCTTAATATTAAATATTTTGAAATCGTTGTAACGATAATGAATTCGTTATAAGTTGGTTATCAATTTTATTTGTTCGATCATAGGCTTTATTACATCTCACAATACATTAAGAAACATTTATGATGTGTTAGTATAACTAGGAAATTGAAATTTAAATTTTGTGACTATATTCACTAAATGATATACAAATTATTATAACAATAATTATATCAATGTCATATTAAAATTCATTTTAAGCGGTCATCAAGATATGTCCACCTCATGGACGACTCAACGTACAATATGACGCTTTATTTTAATGCATAACTATGACTTGAAAAGTCATATTTTATTATCGGTTGTCAGCACTCAATCCTAAAAAAATCAAAATCTTTATAACGATGATGAAATCATTATGAGTTAGTTACCCACTTTAGTTGTTCGTTCATGGGTTTTTATCTTTAAATGCTGGTCAATACATATCACATTACATTAAGAAATGTTTATGACGTGTTGGTATGACTTGGAAGTTTAAATTTTAATTTTATGATAACATTCACTTAATGATATTCAAATCGTTTTAATGATAATTATATCGCTGTCATATTAAATTCATTTTAAATAGTCATCAAGATGTATCCACCCTGTGGACGGTGCACCATACAATATGATGCATTTTTTTTACATGTAAGTATGAATAGAAAGGTCACATTTTATTTTCGCCCGCATGTGCTTAATCTTAAAGATATCGAAATCGTTATAATGATAATGAAATCATTATGACATAGTTATCCATTTAAAGTGTTAGATCATAGGTGTTTATCCTTGACTGCGGGCCAATACATCTCACAATACATTAAAAAAATGTTTATGACATGTTAGTATGACTTGGAAGTTCAAGTTATAATTTTATGACAATATTTACATAATGATATTCAAATCATTATAACAATATGACTATATCACTGTCATATTAAAATTCATTTTAAGTGTCATCAAGATGTGTCCACCTCGTGGATGGCTCAGCACACAATATGTGGCTTTTTTTGACGTGTAACTATGACTTGGAAGGTCACACGTTTTATTATCGGCATTCTTCACTCAATCTTAAAGATATCGAAAACTTTATAAAAATAATAAAATCATTATGAGTTAGTTGTCCACTTAAGGTGTTAGATCATAAGTATTTATCCTTGAATGCTGGTCAATACAACTCACAATACATTAAAAAATGTTTATGACCCGTTAGTATGACTTGGAAGTTGGATGGCTCACTATACAATATAAGGCATTTTCTAATGTGTGACTATGTCTTGAAAGGTCACATTTTATTGTTGGCATTCTTCGCTCAATCTTTAAGATATCGAAATCATTGTAGCAAATATGAAATCTTTGTTAGTTACTTACCATTTTAGTTGTTCAATCATAAGTATTTATCTTTAAATGCTGGTCAATGCATCTCGCAATATATTAAGAAATGTTTATGACGTCTTAACATGACTCCGAAGTTCAAATTTTAATTTTATGACAATATTCATTAAATGATATTCAAATCATTATAACAATAATTATATTGCTTTCATATTAAATTCATTTTAAATGGTCATCAAAATGTGTCCACCCTGTGGATGGCTGACGATACAATATGAGGAATTTTCTAACGTGTAACTATGACTTGAAAGGTCATATTTTGTTGTCGGTAGTCTTCGCTCAATCCTAAAGATATCAAAATCATTTTAACGATAATGAAATTGTTATGAGTTCGTTATCCATTTTAGGTGTTCGATCATAGGGGTTTATCCGTGAATACTGGTCAGTGCATCTTATAATAAATTAAGAAATGTTTATGATGTGTTGGTATGACTTGAAAATTCAAATTTTAATTTTATAACATTATTCACTTCATGATATTCAAATCATTTTAATGATAACTATATTTTTGTCATATTGAAATTTATTTTAAGTGGTCAATGTGTTCACCCCATGGATGGTTCACATACAATATGAGTCATTTTTTAAAGTGTAAGTATGTTAAAGGTCACATTTTATTTTCTGCCCTATGCTCTCAATCCTAAAGATATGAAAATCGTTATAATGAATTGTTATGAGTTAGTTATCCATTTTAGGTGTTCGATCATAAGTGTTTATCCTCAAATGCTGGTCACTACATCTCACAATATATTAAGAAACATTTATGACTTGTTAGTAAGACCTGAAGGTTCAAATTTTAATTTTATGACAATATTCACCCAATGGTGTTCAAATCTTTACAACGTAACTATGTCGCTATCATTTTAAAATTCATTTTAAGTGGTTGTCAAGATGTATTTACCCCATGGACGGATCGCCATACAATATGAGGCATTTTCTAACATGTAACTATGGCTTGAAAGGTCACATTTTGTTATCAGCAGTCTTCACTTAATGTTAAAGATATCGAAATCGTTATAACGATAATGTAATTG
The DNA here is from genome assembly GCA_963692815.1 of Nyctanthes arbor-tristis. NCBI lineage: Eukaryota > Viridiplantae > Streptophyta > Magnoliopsida > Lamiales > Oleaceae > Nyctanthes > Nyctanthes arbor-tristis. The sequence continues at coordinate 5,298 of CAVNYN010282432.1, read as the reverse complement.
TTATGCGTTAGCTATCCGTTTTAGTGGTTCGATCAAAGGTGTTTATCCTTAAATACTGGTCAATACATCTCACAACACATTAATAAACTTATATGATGTGTTAGTATGATTTTGGAAGTTCAAATTTTCATTTTTACGACAATATTCACTCAATGATATTCAAATCGTTATAACGATAATTATATTAGTGTCATATTAAAATTCATTTTAAGTGGCCATAAAGATGTTTGCATCCCGTGGATGGCTAACCATACAATTTGGGGCATTTTCTAAGGTATAAATATGACTTGAAAGTTCACATTTTATTATCGGCAGTCTTCTCTCAAGCCTAAAGATATCGAAATCGTTATAACGATAATGAAATCATTATGAGTTAATAATCTATTTTAGTGGTTTGATCATAGATGTGTATCCTTAAATGTTATTCAATGTGTCTCACAGTACATTAAGAAACGTTTAAGACGTGTTAGCACGACTTAGAAGTTCAAAATTTAATTTTATAATAATATTCACTCAGTGATATTTAAATCTTTATAACAATAATTATATCGCTATCATATTAAAATTTATTTTAAGTGGTCTTTAAGATCTGTCCACCCGTGGACGGCTTAGCATACAATATGAGACTTTTTTATCGTGTAAGTATTTATGTGAAAGGTCACATTTTAACTTTATTATCGGCAGTGTTCGCTAAATTCTAAAAATATCGAAATTGTTATACCGATATTGAAATTGTTATGAGTTAGTGATTCATTTTAGGTGTTCAATCATAAATGTTTATTATTAAATACTGGTCAATGCAGAAAAGAATATGACAAAAATGTTAAGGGTATAAATGTAAAAATAAACAAAGTTTATGAACTATTAATAAAATTAAATTGTGGTGCATTTTATGAAAAAAATATTATGGCGTCACTACACTTCCCCTTTCGTTCTTAATGATAGTTTCTCTCACTATTATATTTCTATACTTTAGAAATATTTTATTTATTTTATTAAAATATTCAATGAAGTCAACTTTGCCTAATTACAGGATATGTATTAATGTCCCGGTGCAATTTTCTTGTTCGTACTACAAACTTATATTCAGGAGTTGCCAAACCATTTACGGTAAATTGCTACTCTAAAGTTCGAAAAATGGGGAACAAAATTTTCTTCTTAAGCGGGTAACTGCTATTTATGTCCTTTGCCTAGAAAAATGAAAACACGTGAGGGAGACATAATAAATACTCCTATCCCACAAATATAATATAGTAGCTATTTTTATATAAATTAAGAAGCAATAATTAATATAGTTTAATAAATTGTTTGAAAATACTTCCACTATAGATAGTTAATATTTAGAACAATAACAAGATATATATTAATTATGAGCATTTATAGAAATGAAAAATTAAATATATATTTAATATAGTAAATGGACTATTTTTTTGAGACGAATGAAAGTAGTATACGACTATATTTATGAGACAAACGGAATAATATTTCTAGTAGTTTAAACTTTTAAGCGAGTATAACAATATTTATTATATGCTTAATTTATTAAAGGAGCTTCAAAAATTCTCCTATAAAGTGAACTCATTAGGAGGCCTTAATTTGCAAACCAGTACTTGACATCTAAATTAAAGAAAAAATGACATCCAAAACGCGTCTCTTGTTTTTCTTCTCCATTGCAATAATGGCCACCTCAATTGTAGAATCCCTGCCGCTGCGGCCCGGCCTACAACAAATATCTCTGGTCTTGTAATTTGCGGCATCAACACTTCTGGTGGCGCAACAAGACCCCGTTTCCTTAGTAAGTTAATATAAAATCTCAAAAAGCTCAAATAACATTATCAAATTATTATGTTTTCTACGCATGCATGCATCTACTGGTAATGTTGAATGATAACTTAAATATATTTTCCATACTTAGATGCTACGATGCAATTGGTAATCTGGTGTCTCGCATTTTCCAGATTACTGGTATTATAATTAATGGCATACATCTTCTTGTTACAGGCATTCTTATTGATTTCACACAATTCGGTTAGTACCCCAACTGGTTTTTGGACAAACTGCCGATTATAAATGTTAGTACGAAAATTCCTAGTATTGGCATTTCTAATTTTTGGCTTAAGAGTCAAATATTATTTTAGATATTGTTGCATGAGTGTTACACGTATAATATTTTAAGCGTGCAAATTCCAGATGTCTTGGACCGAAAGACTTAGGTTGGAGCGTGTGTACCAAGTCTTAAAGTACGAATTTATTAGTTTCCTAGTTTGAGTTAAATTGTTATTACTTTATTCAACTAGGGCTTTTAGTTATGCATGTTAAGTCCAATTAGAATTAGTTAAGTTTGAGTTTATGGTAATTATTTATTCTAACTTTCCGTATTCTCCTACATGTGTATGGTAACGTTGGAGACTTGTTTTCTACAATAACTCGAAGACGTGCCTATATATGTATATTCTTTTTGTAGGTTTAAAGTGACGCGAGTTGAGCTCTTCATTGATACACTTCAAAGAACTCGGTCGAGTTAATACTTCAAAGAACATTCTTTGTACTCGACATCAATAACCGCAAGGAGAGAAAACAAACACTGCCTATACCGTGAGACTTTGTCTTGCAAACTAAACTTCAAGTTCAAACTGTGTTGTATTTGGCAATCCTTCATAGTTCGCGGTAAGCGACAACATGTGTGCGAGGGACGTATCCACATGAGGTTAAAGTAGTTTAGGAAGGCAAGGCATCCCAAGATGAGTTCAGGAGATCTTTAGGAGCTTGATGGACGTTCCGCGAGGTGCGCGGGAGAAAGAGGAAGCAATGGAGTTGTCTCACGTTAAAAGGCGTAAAGAGAGATTCTTTTACATGTTTACCTATTGATTATTTAGTGTTTATTGTGATAGCACTTTTTATTCTTTCTCTATACTAAACTCACCTCGTGATTAATGGATTTGTTTGTCCTGTGGCAAGGGTGCCCGCAGTTTTTCCTGGTTAAATTTTTGCGTCATCATTCTAGTGTTATTTATTTTCCGCATTCATACCTGAACTGGACACGTCTAAGTCGTGTTACACTTTACATCAGAAAATGTAGCTAAATAGGATACATGCTGACTAGAGTCTAAATAACCATGAATTTACAATAAATATACATAAATCTGAATAATCCTTGTTTTAAAAGAGGTCAGTAATAATATATATATATATATATATCAAAGTCTCGTCTACTCTATACTGTGAGAATAAATTTCAAATAGTTGTTGAACCATCTGGTTTAATGAAACATACATTATTTATGGTATTATCTTCCTAAACTTTTTTTGGGACTCATCTCCTCTCTGGATTCTTTGCCGTGGCCGGCAAAATTACATTGCAAAATAGATATCAGGTTCCTCGATTTCCTTTGGCACTCCAATAAACATCAATTTTCGTCAGTTATTCATATATTTACGTAATATAACTACGACAAAGATCTTAAAAAATAAAGAAAAACTCCGGTATAGTAGTAATTAGTTGGAAAAGTTTTTCCGTCTTATTGTCTCTCATTCTTTTATATTGTACACCCTAAATAAAATTAAAAATAGCATCTTGATAAAAATTAAAATTTTCTTAACCATGAGTTCAAGGAAAAAGAGAGAAAACGTGACTTCTAGTTTCAATATAGAGACACATAAATTTTAATAATTCATGAGTGATGATCATTTCTCTTATGTTTTTATTAGATTTTAATCTTTGGCAAAATGAAGTAGACTCCTGAGTTGGTATGACACCTGAATTTTATCTCTCCACCAAGAATTTGAGTCGATGAAGGTTTAAAAAAAAAATTGAATCGATGAACGGTTGGGTGGGCTGATGAATGGTTGAATGTTGATTGATGCTATTGAATTGGTTATGTTGGAAGATTGAATTGATTGTGGTGGAAGGAGAGAAAATCAAGACTTAGAGCTTGTTTGAACCTCTTTATTCTCTCTTTATTCTCCTAATTTATAATTTACCTACTACTGATTTGACATTTGATTTGACAACTGCTCAATTATAACCACATATTTCAAACCTTTTTACATTTTTAATACACATTCTACCTCTCTCCTCTATATAAATTCACCAAATTTTTACAAATAAAGAGGTTCAAATAAGATCTTAAGTATTTTGTGGTATCTAATATATTATTATCATATATTTTTTAAACTTTTAAAAGGTTAGTAGTGTAAATTTAATGTGGTGTATTAATTAAAATGATAAGTTATTTGTGGTGAATATATAATGTGGTGATGAGAACAATTATTATAGTGGTAATATAATCACCCTTGATATATTTCATATATTTACATAATGGTGAGTTAATTTACAAAATTGTGCATGAGAGTTTCAAATTTACATAACATCAAGTGTATAATGATGATTATTTTTTATTTGGTTAACTCAAAGTGTAGCTTAATTGTAATTCAGTAATTTCTCCAAACAATCTAACTGAATACCTAGACCAGAACATTATCCGTTCAAAAAATCAGTTCCATATTTTAGTATCAACCGATTGTAAATAATAAAAGCGCCATATGTCTGGCGGTGTAATGGCGTTAGACGTTAATGCGTCATGCAAAGACGCATGCCATGCGTGTAAGGGACCGCTGGTCATTTCTGAGAAACAAATATATAGTGGTTTCTTTCATGTAGCGCCAATCTTTGCACGACACATTAGCGTCTGGCACGATAATGGCGCCAGACGTATGACGCCTTAATAGGGCTCATCAACTGACAGTTGGTTATGTTGTGAATATCAAGGCCACAAACTTTCATCTTTGGCAATGGCCAATGAGTATTTCACTTAACGCAAATCATGAGTTCTATCAGTTTTGAATATTCAAGTTTTTCTTTTGGTGGTTGTATCAGTTAATTAAGTGGAACAGAACAGTACATTACCATTTGCGACTAGTGATATATAGAGTGATAAGTGTATTTTATATGCAAAAATACTTCTCTTAACTTATGCAATTCTATATGAAATCGAACAGATTTCTACCTAATTTGTGTGAATATGGTTTATATAGGTGAAAAAGCTCAAATTTGAATGATACAAGTGAAAAGAACTATTTTTGAACCAAATTGAGCTTTACATGCATCAAGATGTGAAGGCTCGGGAGTGGGAAGAGAAAAGATCAATGTCAACAAGTGTGAAGGCCGAATGCCACCATTGGGGAACTTGAAAGAGGTCATTTGTGTCATGTTTAAAGAGAGCGGGGACCATAATGAATAGGTCGAAAAGTTTGGGGACGTGCTTAAACGAAGAAAAAGCTGAAAAGGACCATTACCGCA
>CAVNYN010282424.1:0-98808 GCA_963692815.1 Nyctanthes arbor-tristis | reverse complement strand
CGCGTGGGTACCAGATCTTATTAAGACGGGAAATATCTGACTATACATGTGATTAGGTTGGGGAGCCTAGAGTGAAAATTACCCTAAGTATAAGCATGTGGTGTATTTTCTAATTTTCCCAATTATAAATTTTAATTTAAGAGGTTAGATTTTTTACCTTAAAAATCAAATTTCCCCCTCTTTCCCCGAGGAAAGAATAATGGACTATATATTTAGGACGGAAAGAGTAATAATTAAGAGGATTTTTAACCTTAAAAATCAATTTTTATCTTAGCTTTCCGGGTTAGTTACCGTGTTGAACCCGTCCTCCTAGTTGGCCTCTAGTTTTTGTTGTTAGTGCTTAAAAAGGACGTTTCTTTTTCATGATACACTAGTGGGACATACAGAAGGGGAAGGACGGTTGTGGTTCAAACTTCAGTCTTCTTCTCTAAAATTTAAATATCTCTAATCATTACAATACAATTTGAACCACGTTTAAAAGTGAAGTTTTAGGAGTCATCCGTGCCTGTTCTTCTTGTCAAATCAGCTGCGCCCAGTCCCTTTTTGTAACACTCGGCGGTGTTATTCAAATAAAATGTTATTCATCTTACAACAGATATTGCTTACTGATGTGCTAATTAATTAAATGATAATGTTGTTGTTTTTCTTTTTTTAGTTTTAAGAAACGCAATCCGCGCACACAACACGGAGAGCGAATCTTATATTTGTTCATTTAATTAATTGGTTTTATCCTTAAACCGTCTCTCCTGTATCAAATAGAAATGTAGGAAAATATGACATTAATTAATTTTTTAAGACTTCACAAGTATTTTTTTTATTATATAGACAATTATGATGTACTATTATTATTGTAAAAATTAACATACACACAGACACACACAAAACACCATCGTTAATTATTTCAAAGAAATTAATCAAATAATGTTCTCAGATTTTTCTATGAAACCAAATTAGTTTTCTACTTAAATTTCCACTTTTGTACTGCTTGATTGTCTTTTTCTCAAAAACATTTTCTCATTTTTGGTAATGTGACCATATTTTCCCAAAAAACAAGAAAAATATTTTTCTTGGGGCCAAGGTAATTGGTTTTATAAGAAAGTAGAATTCCATATTTCCTAGGGGTGTCTCCAATATAGAATTTGGTGGATTTTAGAATTCTTCACAATTTCACGTGTTCTCAATTTATAATTTTATGGATTCTGTACAAATCCAGTGTTCTCAATCTAGAATTCATTGGATTATATAAAAATCCGAGATGCTCAATTTCTCATGGATTTGCTGGAATTCATTAAATGATAGAATTCTATGGATTTTTTTAATAGATTTTTACCTTAGAAATAAGCTTTCAACTTTCTCTCCAAAATCCGATCTCCCACCTTCGTATTCTCATATATTTCATAAATTTTTTTGAAACCTAAATAATAATGAAAATTTTAATTATAAATTAAGGAAATATTATTTTCTTATCATTACTCTAGTTTTTTTAGAACATTATTATATTACATTCAACTTGTATAAAATAAATGAAGTGTCTCAAATAATATATTATCTCGGTAACACATAATTTATGCCCATAGTTTATGATATATATCCAAAATCCCGTTATAAGTATAAAATGAGGAAACACTTTTTTTTTTTTTTATCTTATCACCCTAGTTTTTTTTTTCTTTTTTCCTTTGTTGTTTTTATTTTTGAGTAAAAGAATTGTCACGGATGTTATTAATAAGTTCAAAATAATTTCATAGGTAAATTAACATGACAATGGTAAACTCTTCATTTCTCAATGATGATTTTATAAATGATTACCTGGATAAAAAGTAAAAGCAAATTGTATATATAACCATTGTGGTGAATTCCATGTATGCACAAATGTTCAATTTTTGGAAAAAAAAGAATTATATAAATCATTATAATTGAAACTCATTATAGTTACTTGCCAAACATACCCTTACACGTTCCCATTTTAATACGTATTAATACATATACACTAAATTTTTTTGTGATTTGTAAAGCCTAATAATCGAGTAGTTATAATCTACCCTCTGATCAAACCCGTCTCATACGACGTATTGCTTTAATTTGTATGCCGGAAGAAATCACCATTTAAATCCTCTTGAAAACTACCTATAAAAACTTTGCGTTGTTTCACATAAATTATGGCACAATCTAATAACCAATTTTGAATTCATCTTGTCGCACGTCGAGGAGTGCCTAGAAAACTCTTAATACAAAGAACATTATTTCATCCCAAATTTGGACCTCGGCACTTCACACTGCTTGAAGATGAGGAATATCTTACGTTAAACTCGATCTTCGCTTCAATTTGCAATACGGTTTTAATTTTAACGTAGTGGGCAGCATCGACGGCTTGATATGCTTCTATCGCAGGTTGAACAAACCACCCCTACCCGATTATGTGATTGTCGAGCCAATTATATTATGCGATTTTCGTTTACAGTAGATGAGCATGCCAAGAAATTGGGAACAGAGCATATAGTGATGAATTGCTAGAATGTTTTCAAGTGAAGATTGCACATCAAAAGGCTAGGATAGGAGCTTATAGAACAAGCCCAGGACAAATCCAATATTATTAATTTAAAATTTTACCTTCTGATATTTAACTCTAAGATTAATAATACTTGAATCTGTTGGGCACAATTTTAGGTATAGTAAAATCAAGTGTGCTCATCTTATTGAGCAACCTTCAGCTACACCTAATGAAATAAGACCACCTAGAAAATCAAAGTAAAATGATGGGCCACTTCAATTTTTTTCCCCTAAAAATATGGTCTGACCTTATCATGTACACGTGAACGTAGTCAAGTTTCAGCTACAAAAATCATGTACTAGCGTAGAAGGAGATCTGAGCAAAATTATGCCACACTCAAACTTTCTAAAGAAAGAAAACAGAAGAAACAAATTCCAAATGTTTTTGCGCTATAACCGATTCAGAAATATTAATAGTTACCCAAAAAGATGACAATCAACAAACGGCTATTTCCTCAAATAAGGACTGGTATGGATATTCACACATAGCACTTAAGTAACCTGATCACAAAACTCATCTTGACTAAATTACATATATCATTATTAAAAGGACCAAAATTGAAAATATGGAAGACATACCAACATCAAGAGAGACGAAAAAACAACCAACGGATCAATACTTCCTTTTTCTCCTGGGCCTTTTAATTTTCCTTTCAACTTTGCTTTGGATAAGTCATCCTTCCCCTTCTGGGATGATATTAAGGCAACCAACACTAGATGAGAAGACAGAAAATCCTCAAGCATCGGACCCAAATAGCTCGACCAACCCAAAAAGGTAATATTGCTCTTTTTTCATTGAAAGGCTCAACATCTTCACGAGGAGAGAGAGCATCTAACAAGAGAGGGCGAGCTTGGCCTCATAGTTCACCAGAGATCGCTAGCTCTGAGTAGCAACTTCCTCAAGTCTCTTCCATGCTAACTCACGCCTCTCTTCTCGTTCTCCTGCCACTGCTTCCGTTTCTTCATACTCTTGCAGACACTTCTCAAACAGTTCAGTGTCCATTTCCTGGAACATCTTTCTGACATTGGAGCTCAGTCCGAGGATGGCCTGATTCCAGTGACCTTGTATATTCTTTTCTAATGCATCAAATATTATTGGTAGGATGATATGCCGGTTCTCTGCCATCAGGCTCACTATGTGCTCGTTGTTCCACCAGAAAAGAGCCCTTTCTGCCACCTTTCACATAGCACGAGAGGAAACAAAATTAGAAAGCCAAAGCCTAGTTACAATGTAAGGAATAAAATTTTCTGAGCAAGCAACAGCCAAAATGACATGCAAATATTGCAAAGCCAGTTAAGACTTCACCAACCAATTTTAGAACCGATTAAAAAGATGTTGAGGAAAACCAAAGAACAAGGAGCTAAAACATAGACCACATCATATCCAATAAGAACCATGTTCACATTTGACAGCATCTTGATATGTTAATTTTTAGGAAACAATGTTTACAAGGGATTGAGCTTTGAAGAATTATACTATTCTAATATATAATATATTCCAATAACTTTTGATTTTTAAGGGGGAAAAGAATTTATCAGAAAACAAAAGGGAAAATAGGATGTGATTGTGAAAGCAGATACAATGTTCTCTCTTCTATAAATATAGACAGTGTCCAAGAATGATGCTCAGAATAGGATGCCAATCTATGCTTGTGGACATAAAACAAGGTGAATAACTTTCATGTCCTCCAGATCTTAGACTTAGCTGAGTTACAAAGTATGAGATTTTCTGTCATCAATCAAAAATCAATATAAATTTTTCTTTCAACAATCAAAAATCAAATTGAGAAAATTAATGGAATTTAACAAATTACTGATTAGTTGATAGCCAGTACAAGAACTGATTCTGGAAGTTCTTGATTATTACACCTGGAGTATAGTTTTATGAAAATCACATTGTATGAGCCATGACTGAAAGCAACAAATATAACAAGAAGGTATTTTGCTCCCCCCAAACATAAATAAAAATAAAAAGAAAAAGAGAAACAATATGAGATAAGAATTTTCGAACCTGGAAATGTGAGCTGTTGAGACTTCGTCCAATTTGTCTAAACAGAGGAACCATGCAGCGTTGGAATTCTTCAAGATCTGAGTAACCTCCAATATTTCTTCTAGCTCTCCTAGGAAGAGAACCTCCTTACCACAGTTTGTAACTGGCCAATACTTTAAAATCCCCCTGATGACGATATCGGCCAACCTGTAATCTTTCTCAACAAATTGTGTTATACAATAGGACAATTGCTGATGATATGATGTAACAGATTTAGCCTTGTGCAGTGGAATAAGTGCTCGTACAAGAAACAACTTGTGCTCTTCTTTCATTGGCAGCGCAAATCCATTTATAATACTTCCAAGAATCTCCAATAGCTCACCAATCCCATAATACCTCTCTGTCTCAAATAAAAATCGATAAAAGATGTTGTTAATTGCATTCCTTATGAAGGGTCGATGAACCATAAATCTCCCATATATTCGATGAAGAATAGTCTTCAAATACTCCCGCTCTCTCATGTCTTCTGAATCAAACAAATCGAGCAATTTTAACACAAATGAGTGATCTAGATACTTTTTTGCAACCCTAGTATCCGTATCAGATGACACCACATATCTCAATAGTAACTCGTATACAAGTTGTAAGTGAGGCCACATAGGGTCCATGAACATATCTTCCTCCTCCGGATCTACACCATCTGCCCCATCATGCGGTGAAGGTGGAAGACATCGGAAAATATTCAATGATATCATCTTAACCAACTCGTCCTGCATTATCTCATTCATTTTAAAGGACCCAGACTGTACCAAATCAACAAGCTCCGCAAGTGTTTGCCTCTTGATCTCCTTCTCACGAGCAGTCTTCATTGTATCCGAGAAATCAAACATAATACAACAGTTTTGAAGTTTCCGGATAAATATAACATGTCTATCAGACAAAGGAACGTCCTTTAACATAGGCAAGACCTCAACTACTCCAGGATTTTGTGGCACAGGCACCAGAGTCGGGCCCTGTGGTGGTGCAGCAGAGGGCAACCTAGATGCGTGATTCACAGTCACATCTGGAGCGGCTGCCGTTGGCATTGGAGTCTCAATTGCTTCAGATTTCGAGGGCTTCTTTTGCCCTCTTTTCATTATTTTGTTAAACATTCTTCCCCAAATCAAACCACACCCAAAATTAAAAAGGGAAAAAAAAAAAAAAACTGACTCTAAACACCTATACTGCTCAAGCTAATTCTTAGTTATCTCCTATTTTTAATCTTATTTCCATGAAAGCAGGTTATTATAAATTTGCAACCTGGAAATGTACAAACTATCCACAGTTATGCATGTAAAAACAAAAAATTGCGCACATATCGCACATCACAATACAGTGAAAGTACCTTAAATTGGATGCAGAATTGTTCGTGCCAATTCGAAATCTGGAGAAATTAAGCCATGAAAGAGGAAAGTGAAATCAGCCTAATCCACCATCAAACAACCTCCTAGAGAGAGAAAATTGTGCGCTTTCCGATTTAAGGAAACAGAGAGAGATCCGAAATGGGAGGGAAGGAAGCATTTTTGTTCTCTCTCTACTTTATTTTTTTCTTTTTCCTTTTTTGTGTGGCCCTTTTGAATTCGAACTCCAGCGCCCGTGACCCGACCCGAGAGAAACTTGCATTACAGATCCTTAATCTATCGAACATGTGTTGCTCATCGTCCCCTCACTAAATAATTCTTTTCTTACACACAAACTTTCAAAATTTTCACAAAGCATTTGTTCCATATGATTGTCATTGATTTAAAATGATGTGATTTGTGGAAAAGAAAGATTTTGTCAAATGCAGTTTTTATGAAGTCAAATAAGACTTTATAATATAGAGCGAATGTGATGTTGTAAGAAAACTACATGTGATGTTGTGCAACCAAATGTTATTACTTGTGATTAGTAGTCAAACTCCGTTTTGGAGGCCTATTTGATTCTATACAAAATGAACTGCCAAGTGGGTTGTGTATAAATAAATATGATAAATTTAACATATGGTCCCCAACCTTTACGTTTTGTATTAGCTACGTTCCTCTTTTTTTTCAACGTCGTAGATCCCTAACTTCCATAAATTTGCACTATAGGTCATGTCAATGGTTTTGCTAACATATTGCATTAAGTGCTATTCAAAATACCATTATACCCTTTTCTTTTTAAATAAAAAACAAATACTAAAAAAAAACTAAAATGTAATTAAAAAAACAAGAAAACCCCCTAAGGGTGGACATATTACCCACTAGGGTTGTCAAAACGGCTTGACAAGTTGAGCTTGGCTTGTTGAGGTGTCTACATGCTCGGTTGGCAAGCCCGAGCCAAAACCCAACGAGTCGAGCTCGGCTCACCGAGCTGAAAATGCATTCGTGTTCAAGGTAAAGTTGACTTTTTTGCGAGCCAAGCTCAATGTAGCTCGTAAGCTCATACTTTTGACTAGTTGTTCGCTGCTAGCTTGTTCATACTCGAGCTCACCTCAGAGGCAAGTTAAGCTAAGCTGACTCTCATATTTGAGTCTATATTCACGCACGGCCCGCGTTCAACGCGCAAGTCTGAGCCAACCTAACCAGTGTGAACTGATTAGGTCAATTTAGGTCGGGTGTCAACAAGTCGCAAGTTGATTGGGGTTGACTGGTTTCTATAGACCTAACCCAGGGTCGGGTAAGGTCAGGTCGAGTCGGGTATCTAGTTGGGTGATGAAACCAATATAAACTAACCTATGTAGTGTGACAAACCCAACTTCTATCTTTTTTATTTTTTAATCGTCAACATGTTTTAGGCTAGCCAACTCCAAATTCAATCAATTTTGAACCAGCAACTCACTCTTTCGACTTTGACACCCACACAAGAAAAAGACCTTAAGCCTAATTGAAATTGCAAGTCACTGCTGAAAATGGATATTAAATACTTCTATTTTTGTTTGTGTGTTGGTCACTGACACGGCGGAAAAAAGCTCTATCCATGGTATCTGTATTGAATATACTATTTCAAGTTCTCCAAATTTGTTGGTAGCATATATTCTCTTTCTGTCAAGTTTCACTTGCCAATAACTCTTACAAAAGATCATCAAATTGTGCACTAGATGAACATTAGTTTCTTAAGAATTCACCATAACTATTGGCTACCTTGCTTGTGTCACCATTCTCAATAAAGAGTTATTTTTAGAAATTTAACTTGGGGTATTTTTAGAAATTTAACTCGGGGAGGAGGCTGGAATATTTTATTACTATTTTTTATTTCTTAATTTGTATTATCTGAATTATTACTGAAGATCAGGAAGCGGAAAGAATGATTAAAAATATTATTATTATTATTATTATTTTTCTTTACCTTTTAAAAAAATTGTTGTTTTTATTTTTTTATTTAATGTGAGAGGTAAAAATGTTGTCCTTTTTTCCTCTTAGCAGTCAAAATGTTTGGATTCCATCTATAGGGAACTTTTATGGGAATTTTTAAAAAAAAAAATTGGAACTCTAGAATTCGAAAAAAAAAAGTTTGGGATGAAATTACTGCATTTTACAAAGTTCAGGGACCTCTTGGAGAAATTTACCCTTCATTTTTTGACAAATCGATCCGGATATTCATGTTTTCTTGCAAAGGTGATCCCTGTCTTCGAACTCTGTTAATCTCTTCGTTAGCCAAATGCATACGCATCACCTTCATTATATAAGGAATTTAATGAAAATGATCTATGTATGGCACCTTATAGTATTATGATTGTGATTTCCCATGTAAAAGCACTTCGTATATGCCAAGAAGGATCTAACCAAATTAGTACGTTAGGCATTTATATGAAATTTTTTTAACTTTTTATTATGGCTGGTATGCCAATAATTACAGAAATAGTTACGGATTTTGTTTTGTCCATTATATATTTTGCCTTTAAAGTTCTTGAAGATAAAGTTTTGAAATTAAATTAGTGCTTGCAAGCTGGAGCCTTTTTCTTTTTCTTTTCTTTTCTAGCACCCATAAGCTAGTGTTGTTAGGCACTAATATGATGATGTGGTTATATGTATGTACGTCATGTGGATATACACAATCATATGACATATATATGTGTAGTCATATCGCTATAAGGGGGACCATAACGGCATCGAAATGGGTGTTAGAAAATTTTCAATCATAAGATAAATTCTTGTCACTATCTGGTTGACATAACCTAAAACTAGAAAAAATATCAGAACTTCATTATGGTGGTCGTGGATTGTTTAGCGGAAAAAAGTGTGTGGTGGGTTTCCAAAAATGCCCTTATGTATATCAAGAAGGTGATGGTATGATTTTGACTAATGGAGGAATTAAATAGAATTTGACGGCAGTACATTTCCCCATAAAACGAGGATGGATTTGCCAAAAAATGAAAGGGAGGGACAATTTGCATAACCAAGTTGATAGGTATGAACATTTTGCTCCAATTATCCCATTTTAAACAACTCATCCTCCATCTTACTCATTTTACATGATCTTGACATCAATAATTAACAAGTTCTACAAGTGTTTGCCTGGTGATTTCTTATTCATATGCAAAATTCATTGTCTGAGCAACCAAACATAATGCAAAAATTTTGAAGTTTTTGGATAAGTATTGCGTGTGTATTAGACAAAAGAACATCCTTTTTTAACATAGGTAAGACCTTAACAACTCCAATGTTTTATAAACATGCCCTTTAGCAGACAAGCTAGCAGTAAGGATGTGTGATTCATCGTGACGGTCAGAGCTGGAGCCTTTGGTATTGGAGGCTCAAGTTATTTCGTCTAAGGCTCAAGTTATTTCGTCTAACAAAGGAAAGATTTAACTCATTATTGATGAAACATTTAAGAGTAATTAAAACCCACTGAACAAACTCTAACCTCCACATATAGCTAAAAATTTGATAGGAAAAAAAAAAATTGCACACAATTAGGATCCTCTGAAACCCAGCCCTAGTTCACTGACTCACCAACGACCCATAGAGGTTAGGAATAAACAAGTCATTTAAGAATAGGTTTGCAACATGCAAAGAAATTGTTAAATTTTTGTGTAAAGATCAAAGACTACCAAAAGAGCTCTTCTCCAACGTCAATCAAGAACCAGATTGAGGAGTCGTCTCTCGTTTTCGACAACTTTAAGTGGTTTCTCTAATTCTTGTTACTATTCTCCACCATGATGCAACTCTCATCGTCCTATCTAATCGGTGATTCTTCACCTCGATTCTCCTATCTATGAAATCAAGGCTTCAAATTAGGGTATCGCTTAAGAGGCATTTTGATCTACGCATTTGGGGCTTCAAATGACGAACAATAAAAATGTGACCACGTGATTTTTGCCAAAAAATAAAAATAATAATAACAATGTTTCTTAAAATTAAGAATGATAAGTGAAAATTTGGTATTTTTGGACTTTGCGCTAGAGATTTATGTAAATCCAAGTTTCTTCAGGGTTAGCCATCACACTTAAAGATTGGACATGACAAAGCTAGACCAACGCAACTCGACAAATTGTGAACCTAAGTGTGGTCTCGTAAAGTTGATTATAAGAGGATATAGTCACATGTGTCAAGACTTGTAACTTAATTGTAAGACAAAATTGTTGAGGGCTAAAGACGCAACCGAACGCTACCAAAGTAGTGAAAAATATGAAAATGTAATGGGATTTCCACCGTCGTATATAACCAATTAAATCTGGAGAGAGTATCTAAAATTACATAGAGAACTCTTTATAACAAAGAATTTTTATAATAGTTTATTATGCCTGCTAAAATATTCTAATTTCCATTGTAAACTTGTATTTGATACTTGCCTTATTGCCTATAGACTTCTAGACAAGTATAGGTGTTTGGATTTAATAAATCCAAATTTATCCTAAGTTCATTGTTGTCAACTACTTATAGCATTAAGAGTTTTATTGCACTGTATGTCCACAGTTTATCTACCTACAAAATATATATATATATATATATTAAAAGAGGAATTATATTCCCACCACATTTTAAGTCGCCCAATTAAAATATACCTTGTATACCTACACCACACTCAAATTTTTTAATTTAGTCTTACAATTAAAATGACGATAAAATTACTGGAAAGGTGTGAAGTAAAAAATCTATATATTAATTAAACAAGAGGTGCTGTGGTAAAGTTTTACCTCAATTTTCCTACCCAAACTGCTTTAAGTGGGGTTATATTCGTCTTTTTATTTCTGTTGGTGTATCTAGTGTGGTCAAAATTAATTTTTTTGCCCTTTGGATCTTATCTCTTCAACCATTTTGTTCTCCAGATTCTCTCCTTCTCTCCCTTATCTGATAGTGTCGATCAATTCCCCTTTGAAATTCAAGACTTATCTCTTCTTCTATATTGATTAAATTCAAGATGAGGTTTGTTTTGGTCTCTGGTGTTTTTTTCTTTTCTCCTTTCATGCTTATGGTTCTGCCGTTGTTTATGTGTCTTTCTTGCCATGTTGCTGGGGCATGTTCATGTACTCCTTATTTGGATAAAATTATCTTTTTTAAAGAAAAAGAGGTTTAATTCATATGTAGTTAGCATTTGCAAGCTAGCATCATACTTGGTGTTTTTCCCCCCTTTTTTTCAAAATATTTCAATCATTGTTAATTTAAAAAAATTATGTCATTTGAATGATGTTTATTTTTTCCCGATTGATTTCCATATGATTTTAAAATCTTCATTTATTCACATACTTTTTTAAGTATTGTTTTAAATACTTGGTTGCCTATTTATTAATAATCGCGTCAATTGTTTTGAGAATTTTTGGATATTGTTTATTAATATTTGTTTTACTCATGGTTGCCTGCTGAAGTATATACTGGGATGAACCAAATTTCCTATATATGTACGTAAGATTTATCATCAATAATAATTACATTAGACAGTGAAAGTGGCATCTATGCATGTTTTCACACTTTGTACCAAAGTTAGATTCTCCTTTCTTACAATCCCGTGGTAATAGTAAAAAAAAAGTTTGGATAATAGATTGAATATGATTGAAGGTCACAAGAAAAATATATCAACTTCAAGGTGACAGAAAGTTTCATATTGTCTTACATTCAAGATCAATTAATTGATGTCCCCCCTTTTTTTTCTTTTTGTATTATATGACATTTGTAGGAGTTGTGACGAGGACTTCACGATGCAACAATGATTTTGGCTTTTTTATAATTTTTATGTATTTTTTTATTTGGCATTAGTGTTGATAGTTTTGACATTAAAATTAGTTAACAAATACTAGAAATAGAAAAATGGTTGGCGCCAATGAGGCCTAACTTATTTGGTTAAAGGGCTAGATTGAGGTATTGGACTTAGAGGTATCAGGTTCGATTTCCCTATATGAGGTATTTTCTATATTTTATTATAGTGTGTTTTCCCATTATATATGAGTTTGTATTGCTGATTAACTTGACGCTGTATTTCAGTATGATAAAATATGTGTTGCTATGATGCAGATCTGTAATTGTGCTTTAAAAAAAAAAAAGAAAAGAAAAGAAAAATGGTTGGCATTTAGCTTTTTTTTTTTTTTAATAAATTTTGGAATGAAATAGGCAACGTATGATATTAGAACACCGTAACTAAGAATCTTACTATATACAAAAATAAGACTACACATAAAAATAAGTGTCAATTAATTAATGTATTTTAGTAAACTTACCAAAAAATAAATTGAGTTAACTCGACATTAGAATTAGTTAACTAAAAAAAAGCAAAAAAGTAATCAAATGTATTAAAAAAAAGTTAACAAATAATATTTCAAAACAGAATTAGCTAAAAATTGTTGGATACATGAAAAATGGCATTAAAATTAGTATTCGTTTTCTTTTCCTTTTCTTTTTCCAAATAATAGCATATGTTTCCCTTTCTTGTGTGTTCTGATATATTAATTCTACAAGTAAATAAAATAGTACGCTGTAAATGGTTTATAATTAACATTTCATAGTTTATAAGATGTTTAACATGACATAATTAAGTAAAATAAAATGCTTTGTTTCATAGTGTCACATAATAACGGTCTATATCCAATTTAAAATATCAAGTATTCGTTTACAGCAAGATAATAAAATGTTATAGTTGACATGTGACTGATCATACGTTATCCTATTTGGTATTTCCCGTGCAACGCGCATGTTATAAACTGGTGAAAGATTCAACCACCGTTTCGCCAATGAGTAGGGGCGTTGGATGAGATAATTTATTGCCATGTAATCTCCTTCTCGACAGCGCTCCTCATTTTTTCCATGTTATTATCCCTTATTCTCGTCATAGCTTTCAGGCAGACTTTCATTTTTTTGCATGATTGCCGAAATCTGAAACCAACCCATTACAGAGAATACATAAACATTGTACAGAATACAAAAAACAAGACTTGCACCTTTGATTGTTTGCTAGAAAGATCATTTATGGAGATGCTAGTGATTCTCGTGGCAAAGTTAGCAATAATTAACATACACTGATACACACATATGATAATCTCCACCCTCAAGCTCAGCGAAAATTATAGATAGAGACACAAGTCACCAATCACTCCCAGCCACACTACATTACCAGTAAGAGTAATATTTGGGTTGGCTGAGAGAAAATTATTGGGAGACAGAGTAGAAAATCTATTCTAACCTGATGCCCACCTACATATACATGTGCATATACAATCTAAATTAATTATAAAGCGAGCCCTGATGGAAGGAAGTGCATGGCCACATGGGGGGGGATGAGAGTGAAGAACTAGAAGAGATTTAATTTGGGGTGGAGGCCGCTGTTGCAGGAAGCTCGTCCCCGGTGAGTCAAAGTGCGTGTGACCGGAGCGTAGTGAAAAGAAGAACAGGGGAGGGGGAGAGAGAGAATATAATTTAAATGATGGTAATTTAAGTCAATTTAATCATGATTAGTTTAGTAATTATTACAAGTGTGGCGTGATTAATGATTGGGCAATTACATTATCACTACAATTTTTTATTCACACCGCAAATAATTCAAAATTTTTTATTTACGTAGATGTCCATTAACAAAATTACATAACTAGCCTTCATTTAAATATATCATACATTATTATTTTTTACTAGATTTTCACTCGTGCATTGCACGGTTAGACATCTTATCAAAGTATCTACGTAAATATCAATATTTAGTTTTAATAAATTATGATAAATAATAAGTAAACATAAATTTTCGTTTCTATTGGCATCATCTTACAATAAATATAATGTACAGTAAATTAAAAGCAATTAACTCAATCTAGTTTTTCACCCATGTGATGCACGGGAAGAATAATTTAAAATAATTTAACTTATTATAAAGATTTGAGAAATTAGATTCTCATATGTACTAAAAAAATTAAAAACTTGATATCGTATAAGAAGAATACAACATAGAAGGGTAATTATTTTCTTTTTAATTTTATTTTTTTAAATTCTTAATTATTAATAGTTATTTTTTTCAAATATAGTTATATTTTATTTTAATTTTTGTTGTATGATATAAGTATTCAATTCATAAAAAATATTAATTATATTAATTTTATTTGTCTGCGTCAAGACCCATGTGATATGATGATATCACAATCAATTCTCAAGCCTTTGAATAAATCTGCTCTTGATTGTTGTTTTCACATTGAAATGAAAGGAAGATTTAAAAATATAAAGATAAGATAATTTAAACATAGAATTATAAAGATAAGATATAATTATGAAGATGAGATAATTCAAAAATTAAAAACTAAAAAGTAAAAGGGATAAACATCAAAGTTACCGCATTGGTTACCACAAACCAATCAAAATGACCAAAAAGCCCCCACTTGAAGCATTTTGAGCGGGAAAATTACGGTCAAACTGTACCACAGCACCTCTTATTTTATTAATATATAGATTCCTACACCTTATCAAAATCCATTTTTCTTCCTCATTTTCTTTTCTTCTTCTTGCTACGTGAATCAATTCCCGGACTTGGACTGGTTTGATTTCGCCAGTGCTTCTTTGCTGCATCCTTTATCATTGAATTAAAAAAAAAAAAAATTTGACATTAATCCTTGGCAGCATCCTTTATCACATAACTATAAAACATTAGCTAAAAAATTGATATTAATCTACATCCTTCATCACTGATTAGTTTACATCCTTCATCACTGAATTTCTAATGGTGTTCTTGGTTGAGGGTTTGTATGGACAAGAAGCCGATGCTCTCTCCGGCTTTTGGTATACTCTGCCTATTTTTTGCTTTTTAAGATAGAATTTGAAACCAAATTCACATCTTTAACAACAATTCAACTCAATCTAATCAATTGAAAGATTTTCTAAATCTAAAATACAAGTTCCTCTTTGAATTTAAGGGGTTTAAAAATCAAAATCTCTTGCCTGTCAAAGCTGAGATCGGAAGATGGAGAGAGAGAAATGGCTTCAAGGTGATGATTGAGAGCGGAGACAATCGAGTCAAACGGTGGAGGGTGGTTCCAGTGGTGGTGAATTGAAGAAGATACGTGCACCACAACTGTTTCTTTCTTTTTCTATTTCTTTCTTCCTTTTTTTAATTTGTTTTTCCCCCTTTAACAATGTGCGCCCCACATTTTTCCCCTTATAACATTGGACAAATATGTAAAGCAGATTGTGGTGTTATTATTCATTTGAACTTTAAATGTGGTAGGCATAAAATATGGTGTGATAATAAAAAGTTGTAGTGATAATATAATTGCCCTTAACAAGTTTGGTGGTGTTAATATAATTTTCCATATCGGAAAGAGGATGGGCGGAAGCTTTTGATTTTCAATTTTGCCCCACGTATTTTCCTAACTTGCATTAATAAGTAATGCATATATATACTTATATTCAATTAATTTTATTTTTCATCATTAATAACTTTAATCAATTCATGGATTTTTTACGTTTAACCTCCTAAATTCCAAATCTTTTGTCTGCTACCCCTCTGTTTTTTCCTTTTTTCATATTTTTACCTGTCGCACAATTTATGAATGTAATATGTCTTATTAAAAACGATTTTAATTTAACTACTAAATTATCTATTATAATTATTATAACTTTAAAAGTTACATTATTTTGTAAATCCTTTTTTCTTTTTTTTTTTCCAGGTAGAATGTTAGTTTTCAGCTAACTATTTAGTGCCTGGGTTTGAACTCATGGATTGTATCATGATTTAGATAGTTTAATAACCTTGACTCGACAAACCATGTGCAGACTTGGCGTTAATATCGATTTCGTGAACAAAGAACTTTTTTGAGGATGGAGTTTCATCGACCTAAAAATTCTAAACTTAATTTATATGCCAAACAGGATTTTAATTTGTTTATTGATGATCTAACTTCCATTCTCAATAAAGATAAATTTATATTAATCGGAATTTATTTTGATTTAAAATTTAAAATTAAAAGTTTTGAAACCGAAAATGAGTCTAATTGATAAATTTTATTATTTTATTTTGATTAGCACTTTTTATTTTCAAGATACCCTTATATATCCATTATATTATCCATACTACTGTCCACAAGGGATATGATTTTCTAAATCAGTTGACATAAATTTAGCCTCTCAGTTCAAAGTTTTAGTGTTCTTATGTATATATATATATATAGAGAGAGAGAGAGATCGTATCGTATCAGTTATTATCCATAAATATTGATAGAATAAAATTTCAAGACTTCCTGAATGCGCATGGATTCTTATTTAACATTGTTACAGTCTAACCTATATTTAGTATCATTTTGGCTTTATCCACAACCCAAAAAAGAATCCACAATCCGGAAAATTATATATATTCTTAACAATATACTAGATTTTGTTGGGTGTTGTAATCCCGGACTCCTACCAAAAATTATATAATCTTTAACAGAATATGCTACTGTTACTTTTGTTCTGAAATTGTAACTCTGTTCAGTCATTCCATTTACCACCAAGAACCAAGACTAAGATGGCTGAAACAGAGTTTACCAAACAGAGTTTACCACCGGTTCTCCGCCTGAAAAAGGGTTCAGACCATGTCGTTTTCTGCTGCAAGTCCTCACCGGCCGGTGGTGCATGATGTTTGCTTCCTTCCTTATCATGACGGCTGCCGGTGCAACCTATCTCTTTGGTGTTTATTCAAATGTGATTAAGGCCACCCTTGGCTATGATCAATCCACCCTTAATACCATTGGAACTTGCAAAGATTTGGGAGCAAATGTGGGAGTTCTGTCCGGTCTAATAGCCGAGGTTACACCAACATGGTTCGTGCTCTTGATCGGAGCGGTCATGAATTTCGCAGGCTATTTTATGATATGGCTTGCAGTGACTAATAGAATACCAAAACCCACAGTTGGGCAAATGTGTCTCTACATATGCATAGGGGCGAATTCGCAGAATTTTGCAAATACGTGTTCGCTTGTTACTTGTGTGAAAAACTTCCCTGAAAGTCGAGGTATGTTGCTAGGTCTAATGAAGGGTTATGTAGGGCTAAGTGGTGCAATTTTTACCCAGCTTAACCTTGCAATATATGGGAATGATTCTAAATCTTTGATTCTTCTCATTGGTTGGCTTCCAGCAGTGATTTCAATATTCTTTATCTTTAACATTAGGACAATGAAAATTTCTAGGCATCCAAATGAGGTTAAGGTTTTCTACCAGAATCTGATAATATCAGTTACTTTGGCATTGCTCTTAATGTCACTAACAGTTGCACAGAATTATGTAAGTTTTTCTCACAAGGCCTTCATATTGTGTGCCACTGCTGTTTGTGGCTTGCTTTTCCTTCCATTCCTTATTGCAATCCGAGAAGAATTTTACACTCGGAGATCAAACAAAGAGGAAGCCAAGAAAGCCCCGAGTCGGGTTCTTGTTGAGGAACCACCGCTACAGGAATCAAAACCTTCAGAACAGATTAAGCCAGAAATCATCGAGTTGGTGGAATACTCAAAACCTATAGTTGAAGAAAAGAAAGAAGAAACTGGAACCGGGTGTTTTGAGAAGATATGCAAGAAACCAAAAAGGGGTGAAGATTACACAATTTTACAAGCCTTACTAAGTATAGATACGTTAATTCTCTTTGTGACTACATTTTGTGGATTAGGTTGTAGTTTAACTGCAGTTGATAATTTAGGCCAAATTGGGGAATCCTTGGGCTATCCAACTCATACCATTAGCACATTTGTTTCCCTAGTAAGTGTTTGGAACTATTTCGGTAGGGTTGTTTCCGGTTCTCTCAGAAAAACTCCTCCTAAAATGGAAAGTTCCTCGGACTCTTATGATGACAGTTGCCCTCATCTTACCAAGCATCGGGGACCGCATGATCGCGTTGCCCTTCCCAGGTTCAGTCTATATGTTGCATCTTTGTTGATTGGATTCTCTTATGGTGTGCAACTGACCATACTTTTCATCATCATTTCTGACCTCTTCGGATTGAAATATTACTCAACTCTGTTCAATTGCGGCCAACTAGCCAGCCCTATTGGATCATATGTACTTAATGTGAGGATCGTTGGGAAACTATACGACAGAGAGGCACTGAAACAACTAGCGAGTAAAGGGATGACACGATCAATGGTGCGGGATTTAACTTGCATTGGGAGGCAGTGTTACAGGTTATCTTTCCTGATTTTGGCTGGTGTAAACATATTTGGAGCTCTTGTTTCACTGACTTTGGTGTATAGAACAAGAAACTTTTACAAGACTGATATTTACAAGAGGTTTCTGGATGAAATGGAAAAGAATGAGAATCAAACGGCACCGACCCTTTCTGGCAGCAAATAGATCGAGGAAGAACTGATTTATCCAAGAACAATTCTATCCCGAAATTTCAATTTTAATCTTTTACTTTACTTGATGGTAATTTCCTCTGCTGCTACATCAGCAAAATTTCAACTGGTTTCCGGTTGTTTCTCGCATTTTTTGGTTGGTTCTTTATTTTTATGGATATCTCTTGCATCTTGGGTGATTTGAGTGATGGATGGTTCATATCAAGATTTTGAAACAAAACAGAACTTCTTGCTTACAGTCTCTGCTTAAGCGCGGTTTGGAAAAAATTCCACTACTTCAGAAATACCGAAAACTCAGTACTCCAGGCAAATAAAAACAAACAAGTGTGAATTAAGATTCCAATTTAATCAACAAATTGGGCTCCATGTATCCACTTGGCAGTCTCCCATTGAGTACCGACTGGCGACCGGGGTATGACTTGAGTACTGGAATTTCGTTCGGTGGGGTTCTAGTGCTGTTTAGGAAAATGGTTTAAGAAAAACACAACATACCAGAATTTGTAATTTCATTACATGCTTTATACAATTCACAAGGGGGGTGGCGTGGGGGAAGAAAATAAAGAAATAACACCATCTTTATGCTGTACAGCAAATGGGATGAAGAACTAGGAAATGAAATAGACTTACATCATTCCCAACCCATAAGCTTCTTTTTTACACATTCTTTAATCTGATTTCTTGTTGCTGTAAAGCTATCCCATTCATCTAGCAAGATCCTGTACACTTCCCACTCTCGACCGTGAATTTGGTGTCTACCGATTTCCACCTGGAAATTTTTGGACAAAACAGAAACCATGAAACCATTAACTGTGTAAAGAATGCAAGGTACACAGCAATTTTAGAGGGTTGATGTGATTTACCGAAAAGATGTGAATATTCAACATCTGAAGAGCAAGTGTGATATCATAGAAAACGAGAGGGCGGCCCCTGCCAGACAGCTCAACAGGGTTAACCACCAGTAACTCAGGATCAGGTCCCCGGCTTATGACATCTACTCGTAGAGGATGGAGAAGTTCCATTTTCACTCGAGAGCATAGAGCATTCTTTTTGTGAGTATCAATGATTTTTTTCCCATCAGCCTGCATTACAAATAAGTCCATCTCGCAGTTCCCTTTTGGTTTTGTGGAAAACCGACCATAAGAAATCTGGTGGAATTCATAGAAGTCAGTTAAAAACATCGTCATCACAAAAATGTTGAAGATTATGCACTGTAAGAGCACATATAAATTCAAGTTATGGCAGTTAACAAGATAAGTTTTCTTCAAGCTTAATCCCGAGCTTCAGAACCAGAACTTGTTAATAGTGCCAAAATGTATCAAATTTTTTGGCCTTAGAATCTTCAGGCAACATAATCTCAACGCTCAAGAGAACTGAAAAATAAATTTTCTTCCATATCACAGAAGTTGATTGATATCTTCCAATTATGAGACTAATATGAAAGAAGGAACAAAAAGAATCTTCTATTTAAATCCCTCTTTCATTGGCAACAGCCAACAAGTTGTTAATATGGTCTGAATCTTCAAGAAAGGAACATAAATTTGGGACGAGGACTCTTTAGGATAACAAAGGTTAGTTCCTGCTTAGGCAGGGGAAGCAGTTTCTTGAAAAGTTCCTGCAAAGATTCATATTTTTGATAGATGAGCCTCCAAAAGTTGTTATTTCAAGATCAGAAATTGAATGATATACCTGAATATTGTAGTCTTTCAGCATTCTCATAATATCATAAATAAGGCCTTTGTGATCTTTACAGAAGATCTGTACGAGCGTATGAGAGGGGCTAAGGGAATTGTCCATCACAACGGATATAGACTCGTCGACAAAAACTACATTTGAGTGTTGCTCAGGCAGTTCCAATCTGAAAGTATCTTCTGAAAGTGAAGATGGAAGAAATGACTGTAAGCATGCAGTAACTTCAGGATCCGCCAATTCAATCTCACAACTAACCATCGCATCCCCTAAAACGAGTTTTAGAAGCTTAATTGTTTCTTCCCGCCTCTTACTTGTGTGAAGCAGGTTCCTGCTTAAAAGATGGGTTTGAAAGAATAAATCACACAGGCACCAGTAAAGGAAGTGAAATACTAAAGTTTCATGCTGAATTTCAGTTATCTCAAACATATCCCATTACAGTACAAGAAAATAGAAATTGAACACCAAGAGCACGTCTTTGAAAGAAAGATCAGAACTTAGAAGGCAACAACGAGGTTGCCAAATTATGCTCCAAGATTTTGATGTCTACTCCTTGATAGTTGACACTCATGAATGAATCAACAAGAAATAGGTTTTCCATGAACATGCTTCCCTGCAGCCCATCATTATCTTGTTATCACTACATGAACATATATCTGGACTGAATATTGTCTTAAATGAGACCCCATACGTCATCGTCAAAGGAGGTAAGGGTAGCTGGAGAATGTTCCTTGGATGTTTCCGATTTGAAAGAAGAAATTAAGTGATATATATCAGCTCGGGCCAGCCACTTTAATGAGGTCATAACTAAAAAAAGGGTGCAACCATATACTATTGTATCTATAAAATATCTAATCAACACTGAATGTCACAATAGCAAACTAAATGCAAAGAATTGACTGATCTTAACAAATAATGTGAAAAGGGAAAAGAAAAATGACAGGACACCTACATATAAAAATTGCTATTTGTCTAAGGTCATTCAAAAGCATTGAGTTTCTTTACTCCGTTAAATTTGCTTGACCTATTTTTCCTTTCCCCCCCTTAAATTTGTTTAATCAAGTAATAAAATATATCTGTTAGAAGGAAGACCTCAAAATATCAGGAATCCTTGCAACAAAAGACGACTCCCACCCACAAGTGCGTACATATGCACGTTGAATGCCAGTTCAGTCTTTAGATTGAAGTACAAAAAGAGAAATTATGAAATCATAGGCAAGAAATAAATTTTTACCAAACCTTGATGATTCTAAGATGCTCTTTTTTCAAAATTTCTTTCTATAATAAGGATAAAGATTCAACTTAGTTTTTGTGGTTTGAATTGTGGCACAGTGATTAGATGCTCAAGTTCCAGGAGGAACCAGACGAACCTGCTGTCAGTGACAAAAAAGAGGTCCATAACTTTTCCATCTGGTGCTGTATAAACCTTCACGTGCTTTATTGTAAGCTCCAGCTCACAAAGGACCTCGGTGATATCTGTAGAACAATAAACAATTGACTTGTAACTAGAGGCAAAAAACTAAATCAAACAAGAAAGAAAGTGAACCATTTTCTTAGTATACAATAATATCTGTACTCCTATTTTCAACCTTTGATCAATATGATAATATCTAAGCCGCCATTTCAGGTCCAATTCCATCAGGCACCTTCATTAACCTTTTCCCAAAAATCCAATGTGGATCTCTAATTTTGCAACCGAATAACCACATATGAGAAGTTTTCTTAATCAACTTGAAAAAGGAAATGAGCCCTTCCAAACAGAAAGCTTACCGTGCAGAAGGCCTTTCCGATCATGAGAACACCAAAACTTAAGAAGGAAAATACCCGGTGGACTTTGCTGCTGAAATTCTGGCATATAATAGTAAATTCCAGATGCTGCCGGTGTATATTTTGGACACACCTCAAGAACTCTCCTCCTTAACAGGTTCCACCTAGTTTTTGGCTTTGCAACTACCCAGAAAACTATGTAACACCATGTACCATCTGTCGAAATATCTGTTACACCAAAAGATCAGAGTACATAAACTAATTCCAAAATAAAGTTCATCTTTTTTTTTTTTTTTTTAAATCAAGATCCTCAACATATATAGAAAATTAGCAACAGAAATAGCATAAAATAATAATTAATAGATATGTGGTGAAATTTTCTCAGCAGGAAAACTTTACCAAAAACACAAGACACCAATGTAAAATTTACACTCCAAGAGAAGTACACGAAAATGAAAAATTAAGAAAAGTAAAAAGCTTTACAGTGAATTCACCCTGGCTTTCAATCAACCAAGAAAAGTAATCAAATTGAAGACACTAACATGAAAAATAAGTCTAAAACAAACAACCCACATCCAGATAACACAAATACGAGAACTGAATTTATAACCAAAAGCATCAACCTTAATCCTTAATAAGCAGTGTCAAATAGGCATATCAGATGAAAGAAAATACTAACTAAAGAGATTTGAGTTATTCATACCTCCTCTGGTAATGCTAAGCCCAAAGAGTAAGATAATTCTACAGAGATCACATCCAAGACCAGTCTTATCTGGGCAATTCACTGTAATTACTGTGTGATCCCCTTCTTTCTCTGCTTCTTTAATCAACACCGCATCTTCATATATGATTCCCATTCCAATTCTCTATCTATATTATCTACTGATCTACATAGGGGTGTGAAAACAGAACAGAATACTCAATTTCATGGGCGTGTTTCGTGGGTTCTTGAAATTGAAGTATGGGGAGCGTGAGAAGAGTGAGAAAAGTGTGAATATGATACGAACACACCATTCAACAGACAAAAAGGGTATCTTTCTTGACTCTCTCTCATGTGCTTTGTAGAGAGAGAAAACTGAAATCCCTTGGAGATTCCGTAGAAATGGGGACAAGGGACACGTAGGTTTCTTGTTTTAAAATTGCTTTAAGTCATAGTTTCTTGTTCAAATGTCACCAGCTTCGACTGTGGGAAACAAGAAGAGGGCAAGGTCTCGGCCTAATTAGAGCAAGTGAGATTTCAAATAAAAATGTATTTGGGGGCAAAAAAAAAAAAAAAAAGAAAAAAAATGCAAACTTTAGAGAAATAGTAATGCTAATTAGCTTGTGACCTAATTTGTATTCCACTTTCTTAATTTTTTTTTTGAAAAGTGTGCAAAAATACCATTTCAATAATAATAGAGGGAATTTAAAACACAATAGAGACAGAAGATAAATTCTAGAGGAAAAAATATAAAAGTAAGGATACAATTGTTATAAAGAACAAATATGGTGACCAATTATACAAGCATATTAAAAGATAGGGACTTCTCCACCAATTCCCTTTGAAATTCACGTCAGTGTCTGTTTGGGGCATGACATTTGCAAATTGCAAGGATTGACAATCTTATACACATGATTTTGAATTATAAATAAATATAATAATATACATTCGGGCAATGTACGGAATTGACTTTTTCTTTTCTACTTTTGTGTTAATTGGTTCTCAATCGTATATTTTATTAAAAAAATTTTTCACACTTTCCCATACTACTTTTTAATCACATTTTATCAAAAAACCATTTTCCACAAAATCTACTCTCAAAATCTATTTCATAAAACTATTTATGGGAAATATTAGGCCAGTCATCTCATCTTATTGTGATTTACTAAATTGTTCTCACCTAAGATATAAACTTTATCGAGCGTTCTATTTCTCTTTCATAAATAGAAATAAGCCAACGAGTCCATTTCGTTGGAGGCTGGGCTCACACCTTGAAACCTAAGTTCAATTCCTTATATGAGATTTATTTTACTTATTGTAGATTTATTTCTGCTTAAGGTTTATATTTATACACATATATTGTTAAAATATACATCGTAATTGTACTTAAAAAAAAGTAGAAATATAATGAATAATAGTAAGAATTGATAATAGTACCTAAAATGTAATCAAACTAAATATTTTGGAATGGAAACAGGAGTCCACTGCCATCAGAACGGATGAAGTGCGGAAATGAATCCTTTAAGGTAGACCATAAATTTACCAATTCTTCCAGTATACCAAACATAATCCATGCAACACAAATCATACAGCAGACGAATATATGATGTAATGCACCAGAAAAACATACAACAGAATGAACATTTTCAGGACTATTATTAAGCATAAAACATATATCTTGAGATGGCATCAACTCAAACATCTAAAACAAGAAGGTTCGACCATTGCTCCAAGCATATGTGCTTTGTCAAGATTAGACATACAAGCATCTGCTATGATGAGAGAAAGAGATCAAGCTTTCATGAACACTGAATTAAACAATAACAGGGGAAGAGTAGACATAAAGCATAGAACCTCCAAAAGCAACATGTCACATAAAACAAATCAAGAAAAACATTCAGCTACAGTTTTATCATTGTGAGGATAACACAAAATCTAAAATCTATATAGAAGATAATACAGAACTCAGACCAAAAAAAAAATGTTAATATCTGCAAAATATATGTTCATTCATTCAGAAAGATCGCAGTAGGTTTTCCCGGGGATGGTGCATTAGCCTGTAGAAGATTGGCATGATTCCCTGCCCTCGTGACAACATCAGCATCTGAAGCAGACAGAACTTCCAAATGATCAAGGCCCAACTGTCGCTTGATCAGTTCCAAGTTCTCCTTCAGAACTTCAATTTCCCCAAAGGGCAACTTCACATCTAATGCATGGATTCCAACAGTCTTGACCTCGTCTTTTTTGTGCCTCAAAAAAGACATACACTCCTTCTGTAATTGTTTGATATTGCCTCCCTGCCAACTATCACTTTTCTGCAATTCTGAAAGGATTTCTTGATCAGGTGAAAAAGTTTTTGTTACGGGGTCAAACTTCTTCTGGAGTAAAATCAAGCAATCCTTTCTCAACCCCTCATACTGCTCATTCACAACTATCAGACCAACAGTTGGCTTATTTTGGCAAGTTGCTAGACTAGCATTACCTTTTTTTGAACCTGTAATCTGCTTCTGCAAGAGCTTCCGCATGGATACAATTGAGTCTTGCAAGTATTTGTTAGCTTTTTTGAGAGTGAGATCAGGCATATCAGCGGGAGGCCACCCAGCTTTCACCACATATCCATCCATCTTCAACAGCTCCTTCCAGACATATTCAGCATAATGCGGACAGATTGGAGCAATTAGACGCGTCTGAACATCCATAAACCGCCACAATAGTTCACGGTTCATGCCCCCTGATCCACAGGAGAGCCTGTACTCATCCCTTGCAGCCTGAAGATCATAAAAACCAGTTTTCAGAGCTTCCCGGAACATGTACTCACTATAGTTCTTCTCAGTCATCTTCACTGCTATATTAATTTCATTGGCAAACACACGATCCGCATAAGTTGATGGGGGGCCGCTCCTTAAAGATGACTCAGCTGCAAAAAGCTCTTCCATCCACGATATCTCTTTTGTCAAACGTAAGATTGCAGCATTTGCTGTCTCAAAAACAAAGTTGGCGAGATCGGAAGAGCGTCACCCGCATCTGCAAGAGAGAATCTTGTGGCATCAGCTGAAAATTCCTCAATAGCTTGACGAAGCGTCCTGAAGTTGCCTGTTGACTTCGACATTTTCTCAGAGTTCAGCATTATGTGCCCATTGCACCTGAACCCCCGAGGCCAGTGGTGCTTGGGCATTATTGCTGTGTGATTATATATGCAAAAGGTGAGGTGATTCTGAATGAGGTCCTTGCCAGAAACTCTGAGATCAAATGGATACCAGTACTCAAACTCTTTCTTCATCTCTTTGAGAGAAGCAGAAGGTATATCTGATGATTCAGGATATGGCCCACCAATAAATACTCTTTCCCAGACCTCTTCTGTCAGCTGCTCTGGTTTTACTAAAGATTGATCACTGCCATACAGATCGCCTCTCTGCAACAGATGTGCTACGGTGTAAAATGCCATGTAAAGGGTTGAATCAGACAAAGACTCAACTAGAAAATCCTCATCCCAGGGAATACGAGTTCCAAGCCCAAAACTACGGGAGCATGCCCACTGGTTCAGCCAGCTTAAGGTGTGCTCAAAGCCATGCTTTGCCTCATCTGAGTACAGTTTCATGCCAGAGATCGGAAGAGTCTTCTGCTAGTTTCTTCCATTCTGGTTCCCCATAAGTGATGTACCATTGATCAGTCAAAGCCACGACGCATTCATCCCCAGATCTTGACATGACCTTCTTTTCGGGTTCACTGTACACAACGGCCTGACCAAGCTCTAACAGCTTGCTCCGGATTTGAGTTTTAGCTTCCTGGACTTTCATACCTGCAAACTCCCCGACAAGCATGGTTCCCTCGTAGAATCCTCCCTTGTAGATGATTTTCTTAGCTTCATCAAGCTTTTGCCTCTCATTTTGGCTTTTGATTTTTTTCTCAATGCAAATTCTCTCAGCAGACTTATCTCCAAAGTCTGGGTGGTGAATGATAGGTACGATCTCAAATGGCAAGACCCACTCGTCCTTCACATCAAATTTTTTTCTCAATGCTGGCTTTGATTTTAAATCATGGAGAGCCATGTAATCATCAGGAGAATCACTAGGAACACTTGTGACAATCCCAGTACCCTTGTCAGTGAGAACCGATAACATAGGCAGAGTATATATGATCTCGTTAAATGCTAGAGGAGATCTAAGAGGCAAACCAATAAGATCTTGACCAGTCAACTCAAGCAAACAAGTTGGTTTCTCTGGAGCGCGTGACAGCCTTTGATAAGCCAAATTCAGAGCAGCCCTCTTTGTTAAGATAAAGACATCAGTCCCGTTAATTTCAAAAGCCCCATATTTCCCATCAGGCAATGCCCAACAATTCGTTTGCCCATACATGGTCTCTGGTCTCAATGTAGCAGCAGCAAGATATACCTTCTTGCCCTCCAAAACACTCATTTTTGGCGGGAAGGGTGAGATAACCTCCATTTTTATGAGTGTATATTCCTGCGGAATAACACCTTCCCCTGAAGCCCGGTCATGATCAGCACAAGGCTGCCCATCCAACGGTGAAAATATGGTATATCTTAAATCCTTGACAATCTTACCCATTGATTTCAATTTCCTCATCTGCCAACGGACAAATGAATCAAAATAGGGATTTATGTCCGTTGTGATGAAAGTTCGCCTCCAGTCACATCCCAACCCAAAAGCCTTCAAATCCTCCACAGCCAGAGGAGGAAAAAAGGTCAGCCAGTGATATGGGTCAGTGAACTTCTCAATCTCCTCATCAGACAAACCATAACTCTGCATAATCTCCCACTGAAATTTGACACCACTCGACTTAGCCATGGCCTTCGATTTCTTGCCCTTATAGCTACCACCAGGTTGAGTCTGATTTCCTGCATTCTCACCTTCTGCTTTCCTCTCTTGCTCAGAAACTTCCTCTTCTTTTTCAACAGGAAACACAGGTGGGCATCCAAACATCTCAACCTCTCTTCTAAGCTTATCGGCTGACGCCTTAATGGGCATCCCAGTACAGTGGAAAGCAAAAGGCAAGAGCACATTTGCGCCTCTCAATCTATGATAAGCGGCTGCAAATTCAAGATTGGAGAGGGAAAAAGCATGGCCCAAGTGCAGATAACCATTCATATATGGAAAAGGAAAATTCCCGAAGAACTTATCACCTTCTTTAGGTGGTAAGTCCTTGGCTTCAGCCGTGAAAACACCAGCCTCTTCCCAAAACTTCTGCACTTTTGACTCAATTTCCCTAAGACGATCCCGGCGTGCAAAACTTCTCCTGCTTTCTTCTGCCATTTCGTTACTAGCAATCCCACAGAAACTATAAACGAACAAACAAACAAACAGTTTCTGTCACATTAGGTATCATCTTTTTAAAAAAAATGATGTTTGACTAAAACATTAAATCCATTCTTCCTTAAACCCCAAAACGGCAGTGAAATACTGAGTTAGAAAGTGGAGGGAAAAAGAAAAATATCTTGACACCTAATAAATCAAGAAAACAGAATTCTGCCATTAAGGAGCAAAAACACGATATTCACATATCATCATTCCATGAATAAAAATGAAAAATAACTCAAATTTCATAAAAACAACTAACGATGACCGTTTTGGCAACAATGCCCCAGTCCAAACCTAACTTAGATTTTCGTCACACGATACATTAACCATATGGAACCCTATCAATACAACTACCAAGACAGGTCGAAAATTATATCGGGCATAAGAAAGTTGTCATTTCAATGGAGCTCAACATAAAATTTAAAATCCGATAGATGCCAACTCGACCAGAATCAATTTAAAGCTCCAATAAAAATATCTACTTAAATTAAGCAATTCCCATACTTTCTAGTCTCTTGTTCGATGAAGAGAAAGTAACACGAACTGGTTTAGTTGCAATGGTTTATCAGCCACAACCGTGCATCAAAGCTAAATCAATGCAAATCGGAGTGAATATCAACTGTCTACATAACTAATGCAAAAACCGTTACAGAAGTCAAGAGAAAGGGAAGATGTACCTGAATTTAGTCGATTTGAAGAAGAATATAGAAGACAAAGCGTTGGTCGAAGGCTTTGGTTGCTGGAAGATAACGCGTCTCAGTATAGGAGACGCCACTGTGAGTATAGACAGAACTAGGGTTTCTGGTCAATGTTTTCTACATTGATTTTTTATTTTCCTTTAAAAAGTTACTTCTTATTGAGGAAAATTGACGAATTATGAGAACACCACCTACGTGTTTAATGGCCAAACCTTGATTAAAACTTAAAAATACGATTTTCTTCTAATATAATCCTTTTGTAATATTAAACGGAAAAATAAAAATTGACGAATTGTTCTTCAGACGGGAAAAATTTGACAAATTCTCATACTCGTACCTTTTACTAATTATTTATTTTTCATCTTGAATTTGGAGTGGGAAATGAAGCAATTTACTCCCTTCACCCCGTAAAAATTACCCCTTCTATTTTTTAGATAGATTCAAAAATTTAATTAGCACTTTTGGAAAAGTTAAATTTATTGATATATTTGCTCTTTTACTTATTTAATTTAATACTTATTTCACTTATTTCACTTTAATAAATATTCTCTTATACTGATTTGCTCTTTTACTTATTTAATTTAATACTTATTTCACTTATTTCACTTTAATAAATATTCTCTTATACTGATTATGATGCACAATAAGTGAATGTTAGAAAACTAAGAAATTAACTTAGAGAAGTAAACTATAATTTCATATGAATAAAACTATTAGAAGGAAAGACGATTTTCTCTATTACGGAGACACACCTTCACTTTCTAACGTTCAGAATAATAATAAGGGTAATTGGCATAAAAGGTCACCACCTTTTAGTTATTTTGCACAAATCGTCCTTACTTTTCATTTATTGGCAATTTCATCCTTAGGTTTGTATTTTTTGGCAGAACTCGTCCCTGGCGTCAATTGCTATTAGTATTTCCGTTAGTCAACCTTTTTTTGTAATATTATAAATATTTATATTTTATAAAACCTAAATTAATACATTAATTATTATTTTTTGTATTTTCAAAAAATTAATGCATTCAAATTTAAATACGCTAATAAAATATTAGATAAAATTAAAGAAGAAAAGCGGGTTTTATTTTATTATATTGTTTTGCAGGGTTCAAAACTGATTACTAAATAGACGTATAGTTAAAAAAATATAATAAGCAAAATACTTAACGACGTTGCCGTCTAAATAAAACAAATATAATTTAATTCTCAGATAATTTTCTTGAATATCATACACACAAATATATATATATATTCTAGTCACTTCTTCTAATAGTTCTGACTGTGTGTGTATGATATTCAAGAAAATTATCAGAGAATCAAATTATATTTTGTTTGATTAGATGAGGACGTTGTTAATTATTTTACTTTTTTAACTATCTGTCTATTTAGTAATTAGTTCTGAACCCTACAAAACAACATTATAAAATAAAATCCGCTTCTCTTCTTTAATCTTATCTAATATTTTATTAGCGTATTTAAATATGAATGCATTAATTTTTTAAAAATACAAAAAATAATAATTAATGTATTAATTTAAGTTTTATAAAATATAAAAATATATATAATATTACAAAAAAAGGTTATCTAAGGGAAATATTAACAGCAATTGATGCCAGGAACGAATTCTGCCAAAAAATGCAAAGGTAAGGATGAAATTGTCAAGAAATGAAAGGTAAAGACGATTTGCGCAAAAGAACTGAAAGGTAAGGGCCTTTTACGCCAATTACCCTAATAATAATAATTACTCAGTGATCATAATGGTCAAAAATTAATTAATTATAGTAATTAATTTTCATTAGTGTGAACCAGGGAAGAAACAAATGATACAAAGGATAATAATCATGTTAACTAATTTAACAATAATCATGTTAACTATTTTAATTGTTCTTCTTCTTCTTTCTTTTTTTCCCCCCTTTTTCGTGATAAAATTTAACTGTTCATTTTAATGTTAGTGATAATAATAACCATTCACAAAAGGAAGCAAACCGTGTAAGGACAATGACATTGATCAGTGTTGTTTATCTTCCTCTTCAGCTGCTGTTTATCTTCCTCGTCAGTCTGATGTCATTAAGTGGAACATCTTGGATAACCTATTTTGTATATATGTTTGGAAAATTCAAATTTTATATAGGTGACGTAGTGTCATGTGGAGTTAATAATTAAAATGATGTGAAAACTTACATCACATCAAACAAGTGGCTTAATAATGTATTGTCGTGTGTCTAAAATTTGAAATTTAAACAGATTGATAAATCGAGGCAAATTATAAATGGTTACCAAACAAAGATCTTATTGCCGTTTCTTAGGACTTGCACAAGCGGGCTGACTCTTAGGTCATGCCAGTTGTCCTGGTGTTTTATATGATGCTAAGGATCCTCACGTTGGAGGCATTAGCAACGCATACTCCTATTTACCACTATTTCATTCCGGATGTAAGTGGAAAAACATGAGACTTGGAAAGGGATAGAGAATGCAAAGCTTTTATTAAGCAGGAGGAAATCCGATGACACAAAATGAAGGAAGAGGTCTCATTTTACAGAGGAGACTAGAGTCTTCCAAACACTAGACATACAAATCTCTTGACAGAATAACAACCATACAACATGCGTGTTGAGCCCATAAGCAAAGCCCATAAGAATAGTTCTAAAATTACTACAGGACCCAAAGAAGAAAACTCCATATGCTTAAAGACCAAAAATACAGCATCCAAAAGAGGCGACTTACAAACTCTTCAAACCAATATTATCACAAAGAATTCAGTAACATATCCGGATTTCTGAATCCAACCTTCTATTTTGGAGTGTGGAAATCAAAAATCAAAATGGGAGCTTTACAGGACCAGACTAGAATGATGGTGGGAAAGGTTCTTCAAACCATAAATAACACCAGTGTAAAACAACACTCCAAGAAAAGTAGACGAAAACAAAAAATTAAAAGAGTTAAAAAACTTTACGGTGAATTCACCTATATTTCTATCTAATAAACCTCAAGATATTAGCAAAAAAATAAGACTAAAACACAGCTATCGACTATAGTATATTAAAGATAAATTCTATATACAAAAATCTGCACAGAAATTGAACTAGAAGTCTAACAGGCAAATAAGCGTCAACCTTAATATCATCAAATCTTCCGATCTGTACAAATTAAATAAAAGACATACTAAATAAGAAGAAATTTAATTATTCATTCATTGATACCTTTTCTTGTAATGCTAAGACCAAAAAGTAAAATAATTCTACAGAAATCACAAACAAGACCTGTATTATCTTGGGGAGTTGCTGTTTGATATCCTTCTACCTCTGCTTCTTTAATCAATTCACTGCCATCTTCATATATAACTCCCATTCCAACTGTCTATCTCTGTTCTGTATATGATTTTGAATACTAAACATGAAGTAGAAGATAATATGGAACCCAGACCAAAAAAGAGTCAATATCTGCAATATATATGTTCATTCACTCCGAAATAATTTTCTTAAAATCCTTTTGACGTATTAAAAAGAGAAACTGCACAGAATAATAATGTATGATGGAGCTTTTCTCAACTGGAACAAGATTATCAAAACTACAAGACACCAGTGTCAAACTAACACTGCAGGAGATGTACACAAAAACAAAAAATGTTAAAGACGTCTACAGTGAATTCATCTGTATTTCAATCTAGTCAAATGCAAGATTGTAGCATGAAAAATAAGCCTAAAAAATTACCCACAACAGTATATCCAAGAAAAATTCTATATACAAAAATCTGAGAACAGAAATTAGTAACTATAAGTCTTGTAGGCATAGGATCATTATCAAAATGGACAAGTGGACAAATTAGATTAAAGAAAATACTAAACAAACAGAAATTTTAATTATTGATACCTCCTCTTTTAATGCTAAGACCAAAGAGTAAAAATAATTCTAAAGAGATCACATACAAGAGCCATAGTATCTGGGTGATTTGCTGTAATTAACAGGCGAACAAATCTTCCCTGTGATCGGCGCCACCCTGACTGGATCATGAGGCAATTCACAGAACAATTTTTCTCCGCGGGGCAATACAATTTTGGTCAGGTCCACCCCATTGCCATCACTAATCAAGAATTTCAGTCAATTCAGCTAAAACATTCCCATTCTCCTTAAAAGGAACCAGATAGCAGATGTGCGCTGTAACAGAAATCTATTTAGAAAATAAAATATAACTTGATAAAGAAAAAAAATTGAAAATTTAATACCTGCAAAATAAGCTCACTCATTCAGAAAGACTGCAGTAGGATTTCCTGGGTCTGGTGGATTGGCCTTCAGAACAGTAGCATGACTCCTGGCCTTTGCAAAAGCATCGGACTCTGAAGCAGACAGGACTTCCAAATGATCAAGGCTTAATTGTTGCTTGATCAATTCCAAGTTCTGTTGAGAAGTTCAATTTCACTGAATGGAAGTTTCAGATCTAATGCTAGAACACCATCAGTCATAACCTTCCCTTTCTTGAAGCTTAAAAAGCGCATGCCGTCCTCCTGTGATTGTTCAAAACTGCGTTCCTGCCAACTCGCACATTTCTACAATTCTGAAAATATTTCTTGATCGGGTGCAAAGGTTCGTGTTGCAGTGTTAAACTGCTTCCGGAGTATGTTCAAGCAATCCTTTCTCCACCCATCATACAGCTCATTCACAAATAGCAGACCAACAGTTGGCTTATTTTGACTACTTGCTGCCCTTACATTACCTTTTCTCGAACACTTCTGCTTCAGGCTCCGCATAGATACAATTAAATCTTGCAAGTATTTGTTGGCCTTTCTGAGGGTGATAGCCGGCATATCAGCATGGGGCCACCCAGCTTTCACCACAAAGCCATCCTTTTTCAACAGCTCCTTCCAGACATATTCTGCATAATGTGGACAGATAGGAGCAATTAGACGTGTCTGAACATCCATAAACCGCCACAATAGTTCATGGTTCATGCCCCCTGATCCACAAAAGTGCCTATCCCTATATTGATTCCTAGCAGCCTGAAGACCATAGAAACCAGTTTTTAGAGCTTCCCGAAACGTGCACTCACTATAGTTTTTCTCAGTCGTCTTGACTGCTATATTCATTTCATTAGCAAACACACGATCCGCAAAAGTGGAAGGGGGACCGCTCCTCAAAGATGACTCGTCTGCAAAAAGCTTGTGCATCCAGGATATCTCTCTTGTCAAGTGTAAGACAGCATCATTTGCCGTCTTGAAAACAAAGTTGGCGTCATCCATCCCATCACCTGCATCAGCAATAGTGAATCTTGTTGCATCAGCTGAAAATTCCTCAATAGCTTGACGGAGCGTCCTGAAGTTGCCTGTGGACTTTGACATTTTCGCAGCATTCAGCATTACATGCCTGTTGCATCTGAACCCCCGAGGCCAGTGGTGCTTGGGCATTATTGCTGTGTGATTATATATGCAAAAGATAAGGTGATTCTGAATAAGATCCTTGCCAGAAACTCTGAGATCAAATGGATACCAATACTCAAACTCTTTCTTCATCTCATTCAGACAAGCAGAAGGTATATCTGATGATTCAGGATATGGTCCACCAACAAATAAGAAATCCCAAACCTCATCTGTTAGCTGCTCTGGTTTTACTAAAGTCTTTGATCACTGCCATTACCATACATATCGCCTCTCTGTAACATATGGGCAACATTGTAATATGCCATGTAAAGGGTTGAATCAGACAAAGACTCAACTAGAAAGTCCTCATCTCAGGGAATACGAGTTCCAAGCCCAAAACTACGGGAGCATGCCCATTAGATTAGCCAGCTTAAGGTGTGCTCAAAGCCATGCTTTGCCTCATCTGCGTACAGTTTCATGCCAGCCAAACACTCTTCTGCTAGTTTCTTCCATTCTGGTTCCCCATAAGTGATGTACCATTGATCAGTCAAAGCCACGACACTCATCCCCAGACCTTGATATGACCTTCTTTTCAGGTTCACTGTACATAACGGCCTGACCAAGCTCTAGAAGCTCTGATAAGATTTTGGGCTTCTTGGACTTTCATACCTGTAAACTCTCCAGCAAGCATGGTTCCCTCATAGAAACCTCCCTTATAGATTGTTCTCTTGGCTTCATCAAGCTTTTCCCTATCACTCTGGCTTTCGATTATTTTCTTAATTTAAATTCTCTCAGCAGACTCTTCTCCAAATTCTGGGTGGTGAATGACAGGGATTATCTCAAATGGCAAAACCCACTCATCCTCCACATCAAATTTTTTTCTTAATGCTGGCTGTGATTTTAAATCATGGAGTGCCATGTAATCATCAGGAGAATCACTAGGAACACTAGTAACGATCCCAGTACCTTTATCGGTGAGAACCGATGACATTGGCAGAGTATAAATTGTCTCAGTAAATGCTGGAGGAGATCTCAGAGGCAAACCAATAAGATCTCTACCAGTCAACTCAATCAAACAATGTGGCTTCTCTGGAACGCGTGACATCTTTTGATAAGCCAAATTCAGAGCTGCTTTCTTTGTTAAGATAAACACATCTGATTCATTAATTTCAAAAGCTCCATATTTCCCATCAGGAAATATCCAACTATTTGTTTGGCCATACATGGTCTCTGGTCTCAACGTAGCAGCAGCAAGATATACCTTCTTGCCCTCCAAAACACTCATTTTTGGCGGGAATGGTGAAACGACCTCCATTTTTATGAGTGTGTATTCCTGTGGAATAACACCTTCCCCTGAAGCACGGTCATGATCAGCACAAGGCTGCCCATCCAAGGGTGAAAATATAGATCTATATCTTAAATCCTTGACAATCTTGTCCATTGATTTCAGTTTCCTCACCTGCCAACCGACAAATGAATCAAAATAAGGATTCATAAAGTTCGCCTCCAATCGCATCCCAACCCAAAAGCCTTCAAATCCTCCACAGCCAGAGGTGGAAAAAAGGTCAGATCAGTGATGTGGGTCAGTGAACTTGTCAATCTCCTCATCAGACAAACCAAAACTCTGCATAATTTGCCATTGGTGCTTGACGCCACTAGACTTAGCCAGTAGCCACAACCTTCAATTTGTTACGCTTAACATTCTCACCTTGCTTAGCACCTTCCTCCTCTTTTCAACAGGAAACACAGGTGGGTATCCAAACGTCTCAATTTCCCTTTTAAGCTTATCAGCTGAGGCCTTAATGGGCATCCCAGTGCAATGGAAAGCAAAAGGCAACAGCACATTTGCCCTCTCAATCTATGATAAGCTGCTGCAAATTCAAGTTTGGAGAGGGAAAAAGCATGGCCTAAGTGCAGATAACCATTCATATACGGAAAAGGAAAATTCCCAAAGAACTTATCACCTTCTTTAGGTGGTAAGTCCTTGGCTTCAGCCCTGAAAACACCACCCTCTTCCCACGACTTCTGCACGTTTGATTCAATTTCCCTAAGAAGATCCGACGCGCAAAACTTTTCCCGCTTTCTTCTGACATCTCGTTACCAGCAAGCCCACAGAAACTATACATAAAAGAACAAAGAGTTACATCACATTGTAGAAAAATCTCGATCCAAATAAATTAAGAAAACAGAATTATAAAGTAACCTTCACGTGGATTTCCTGCGAGCAGAACGTTGATCCTCAGCTTCGAACTCGGGTGCGAAAACGACGATCATAAGCAGTTGAATAATGGCAAAGAAGTTTCAAGCTGCGTGGTTGTAAAATTTTTGCCTTGTCATTCTTCGTCTTTTCCCGCGACCGGGAACCCACGTATATATATAGTTTAATGTAATTTTTGAAAAGGTCAAGTTATACAAGGAAAAGGAAAACTAACATAATAAGGAAAGAGTTAGAAATCATAATAAGAAGGTAAATTTCCTTCCTTACATTACATAGGAACCTTATTTAATACTCTACTTTTTCACAATGATAATCAGTAAGATATATTGAACATATCTTTAATATTTTATTTTCAAATATAACCCTAATTAATGTATTTGTTAGGGAAAAAAGCTGTTTTTTCGATGAAGATCAACATAATTTTAGGAACCAACGGAAGTCCACTCGCCTTGACTCAATCTAAACCCACGATGAAATTATGGAAAATTTCACAAAAGGTACCCAACCTTTGCAAAAAATAACAATTTCCTCCTTAACATTTTTTAACGTATATATGTCCCTAACCTTTTAAAAATAAGCACAAAATGTCTATACATACTATTTTTGTCAATTTTCATTGTTCACTTTTACTGTAAACACAATTTTACCTTTTATTTAAATTTAACAAATAAGAACACAAATTTTGATTATTTATTTTGATCTCTCTGCAACTTTGTCTTTCACACACTTATACATATTCATGTGAGATGTCATTGATATTCAAGTTACAAAAATTAGAACGATTAAAAATGTATAAATATTTCTTTAAAAAATTAAAAATTTAAATTATTGGTAAATTTAAAATGAGAGGGCCCATTTTGTTTCTGCTACAACCTCTCTCATTTCAAATTTTTGCTCTATATATAGCTTAAAATTGAAGATAAATCCATTTTTATTATTGTTAAAGACAACTTAAGTTGAAGCCTTATCCTTCCCCACTCCCAAAAAATAAATAGTGAAGAAAATGATGACGGTACCTTTTTTTTTTTGGAAGGAATAGCTTTAATTTTCATTACTCAAATCATTTGATAGTACATCTTCCAACCATGAAGGCACATTATGCAAATTACATGGAGATAGATAGCTAGTTCTTCTAGCAATTTCATGAGCAACCGAGTTAGCATGTCTTGGAACATGTTGAATACGAGCATGGTGATAGTGATGAAGAAGCCTTCTACAGTCACTTATGATAAAAAAAGGTAGCATATTTTCTCATTCTTTTATTTAAATTTTTTGAATTTTTAAAAAGATATTTTTATTAATTTTTTTTATTTCATACAACGGGGGAAATGGTCATTTTGTAAGCATATAAATGTGCGAATGGATAGAAGTTGCCCATAAGGACCTTTTGTGCTTATTTTTTGAAAGTTTGGATACCTACATGCTTGAAAAAAAAGTTAATAATAAAATTATTACTTTTGCAAATATTGGGGACCTTTTGTGAAATTTACCCATAAAATTAATCTAAACAAACTAAACATTTTTCATGTTTTCTATCTTGATCTTTAAATAGAAAATAAAACAACTTGACAATTGTAAAAATCCATCTTTATCATCCAGAACGCTTATATAATATACAATATAAACTTTATCGATCCGAAAGGAAGTTAACCATGTACGTAAATAAATTCGATAAACATTTCAAAAAGTCAGGTAAAAGGAAAGACGTACCTGAATTTATTTGTGGAATTAAAGATGAATAAGGAGGGAAAAATGTTGGTTGAAGGCTTTGGTTGCTGGAAGAAAAAAATTGACAGAGGATATGTCAAAGTAAAAAATAATTAAAATTATTCCGGCCTGCCGGATTCGAACCAGCGACCTAAGGATTTCCGTGGTCCCACTACAGTCCTCCGCTCTACCAACTGAGCTAAGGCCGGCTTGTGCATGCTGATGCACGACTAAAAGACAGGTTTTTCCATAACCAGATCCAAGACAAATTAATGATTTCCTTTTTAATATGGGAAATTAATTAAGATTTTAGTTCTATTTTCTCGAAACGAGGTCAATCAAGGGTTATGTTCAAAAACCACTTGAATGTTTTGTTACAAAACTTTCCATCCTATGTGTTTGTATAGATACACACCACATAAATTTGAATTACACGTGGCGTATATCATTGCATGTCACATGGAGTAGGAAGTTTTGTTACAAACCGAAAGGTTCTTGAATATTTTCATATCAATCAAATCAAATTATGAATAAAATTTTGTTGAGCCTTACCATTCATAGTGAGGTCTCTACTAATAAATATAAGGTAAATTTACTTTCTTACTCTTATATTGTTTTTATTCTCAACCACACAATACATAGAAGTAAAGTAAAATCACTATATGTTAAAGATTTTTTAAAAGATTTCCTAAAAATAGCATTTCCAAGTCTAGCTCTCAAAAAGTAAGGAGTTCACTCTATTAGACAAATCAATAACTGAAATGTGGATATAGAGAGTCAATTTATTGTGGAAATAGAGCCTTTAAATACGCATGCAAATTGTTAATTAATCTGGAGTACTCTATTTTATATTTCACAATATACATTTGTTTTTCTAAGCAAATTGTCACTAATAATCTGTCAACATATTTCCAAATTCAGAAACAAATACTAATAATAACAACAATAACAACTTATAACAGAATAAATATCAAACAACAATATATCTAATTGTAAATGAAGATAAATAATTATCTAAGTCTAAGCGTAAAAAGAAGTGTATGTTAGACACGATAACTAAGAAAGACTCAACAAATAATAGTGTCAATAGGACACAACTTCTATTGCCTACCAGAGGAGTTTGTCATAATGGTAAAAGTATCTTTTACCAGTATATCTTATTCGAATTCTAGTTATCACCTCCACTCATACATCCCCACTCTGTTATTTTAAAAAAAAATTACAAGAATTGCCTTTGTATGGAAAATATAAAATAAAATAAAAACATATGACTTGTATCATAACCATAATCTTTTTGGCATAACTTTATTCGCATATATTTTAAATATTTCACAAT
Organism: Nyctanthes arbor-tristis; assembly: GCA_963692815.1. Lineage (NCBI taxonomy): Eukaryota > Viridiplantae > Streptophyta > Magnoliopsida > Lamiales > Oleaceae > Nyctanthes > Nyctanthes arbor-tristis. The sequence goes on along the minus strand of CAVNYN010282424.1, from coordinate 59,761 downwards.
GTTTTTAATTTTCTGTTATTTTGCATAAATATAAGTGTTTCCGTAACATCAAAGTCTCAGTAACTCTAAGATGATTTATTAGAAACTACTTTTTTCTTTTTTTTTAACAAGAACACAATGCACCCATGCAAAACTCTTCCTAACCACCACTTTAGAGTGGCCCATCGAGTCCAAGGAGACAGCACAATATTCAGCACGACAAAAACGCTTTTACTTCTTCTTTGGATTCGATACACAAGTTGAGTTTGTGAAAGGACCAAAACGCCCTCAAACGTACAACACTGAGATGCAGAGTATAGAGGTCCGTAGAGGACATTACACGACATCTGAACACAGAGACCAAAAACTAGTTTTATCCATTAGAGACCCACATCCACGTCAGAAAATAGACAAAAAATGACAGATATATTATACAGTGAAGAAAATCAGGGGAAAGTGAAAACAAGTTGCTAGCCACCAAATATCAAGAAAATGACCTTCGTCCTTCTGTGCCCAAATGGGGCTCTATATATACCCCTTTCACCTACTCAATTTTCTCTCTTCTCCTCCTCTTCCACTTGGATTCTTTATAGAGAAGTCCATAACAGGTATCACTGTTCTTTATTTTCTTTTCTTTTCTTTTTTCCCCCTTTTTTGCTTTTCCTTTTGTTGGTTTTCTGCTTTTCTTTATGTTTTAGCCTTTTTGGTTTTCCTTATTATTTTTATGTGATTTCTTGTTTCTTTGATAGCTTAGTTGTTAATAATGGGGACAGGATATTGCTGGTTGTGGACCTGTGGTAGAAAACTTGTGGGTTTTATGAGATTATATGCATGCCACTTTTTATACATAAAATTTTAAGACTTTGTGAATGCATTGCTTTTGTGTCCAAGATTTTATGATTTTGTAGCAGTTGTATTTTGGCATGGTAATTACTTGGATTACAAGGGTACATATTGGATTTTTGGGTTATGTTATTGGTTATTATGTCCAATGAAAAATGGATTTTAAGTTTCTTTTTCTTTCCGGGAAAGGCGGCATTTTGAGTAATGCAATCATCTAAGATGTGCAACTGCAAGAGAATCCAGTGCGATCCGATTGAAGATCCAGTGCAATCTCGTCTTTACAAGCAATTAAGCTATGTTAATTAGAAAAGCATTTTAATCTTCTTGTCTTACACTAGGAAACTGTTTGGAGTCTTTTCATTTTTTAATGTAATGTGAGGCTTGCATTTTGTTTTAGGACCGAATGAAATGAGATAATTATAAATAAATGTACTCAAACTACTTAGTGAAGATTCAAAGTTCTACAATTGAAGTCAATGGAATAGCTGAACTTAACACTACAGGTGCCGAAAGGAGGGTTCCTCGAACTCATTTGTTGAACAGGAGGGGAGGGACAAAAAAAACTATACAAGAAATTAAAGGACATATATTTCTTTTGACTTATATATAAGAAGTTAAATTTCCTAGGTATTTAACTAACGAATACATTTCTCATTGCCTGTAGCAATTACTTTATCATAGTAAGTCACTGAATCCTGCAATAGAAAACAGTACACTTAATTGATCTTTTCCTGCACCTTAATTTGTTCTATGACCCCAAGAAAATTGGGTCAGCCCTCCAAGGAATTGTCATGCGGAATTGTCATACAAACTTTGAAATGCTCAATCTTGATATGCTATATTGCCTGGCCATTTGATTGGTGCATTCTTTATTTTTGTAAGGAGATCAGTTTCTCTATGCTGTTGAATTTATTTGTTCTCTGGGTCTGTCTCTGCAATGTTCAAATTGGCTTCATATTGTGGAATCTCGATTTATCGGTTCAGGATTACAAGCAGAGGTAATGCTTTCAGGAAGTTTGAAGGGTATCCCGTAGGCTGAAATGTCACTTGCTAAATGTTCACACATTCCCTAAGATATCTTCTCCCAAAGAGCATTAAAGTTTCAGTTGGGCTTTTCACCTTGAAATATTGTAGATATTAAGTTATCCTTTATGTTATTTATTTCACAAGTACGCTTCTTTAGCTTAATACAAATTGCATCATCCATGCAAAATATCAGTGTTGAACTAGCTTGGTGACTGCTATTTGATTATTTCCTAATAAGCTTTTCAAAAAAATTATTTCATAGTCTCAACCGGAGATCAGTTTTGCTCTTTTCATCTGGTTTTTGAAATAGAATCTCTTTGCACAGAGCTGCACGTGTGTTTGGACCCAGTTTCACGTCAATATACTATTACACATTTTGAAAGAAAATTTGGAGGATCTCTAGGATTGTCTTTATATATCACCAAGGGGGATGCTTTTCCTGTCCAGACACTATGGAACGTAATGGTGGAACTACCTGCTGCATTGAGAAGAGGACTGTAGAGAATTGTACTCCTGCTAATGAATTGAAAACAGCAACCGAGAACACGAACACTTCTGCATTTGTCAATCATGGTAAATAGTTAAACTAGCTGTGTCTGGATATTGATTTACACTACAGTCTCAGAAAGTTAAATTTCTTTCTAATGCCTACAATTACTTTCTTTATTATAATACAACAATAATGACAAGAAACTAATAATTATCCTCCACGCACTTGAGGTCGGGCACTCTGCCACCAAGAAACACCTCAAGATCTGGCAAAATCATATATTCTAAAATGTTTTTTTTTTGGAAAATTAATGATGAAGAAAGGGCGCAACGCAGTTCTATAATATGTTTTTTTGTTGCATGTAGCTGCAATTGCATGGCAAGAGAGCAGAAAAAAATGGGTTGGAGATGTATCTCAGAAGTCAAAGAGGATGCCAAAAGATCCAATTATTAGGTAGCCTTACATGTTGATTGCATTATAAGTATGGTAAAATATGGTCTGCAAAACTGCTAAGTAGCCTTTGGAAGCATTTGCACTTTCAAGTTTCTGTATTCTGTAGCTTATTATACTAAACTTTGAAACTGAGACTGCGATTTGCTGTTGCAGCTGGTCGATGACCTATGACGATGTACTCTCGACTAATGACCCTTTCTCTGAGCCAATCCCTTTACCTGTAAGTTATCAGGATAAAGATACCAAGTAGCAATACCTACTCGGCACATTCTTTTGCACTTCTGACAAAATAGAGACTGAGGCATTTATCTTCACATATTTCTGCGGTGCCTCTACTCATGACCAGCTTTAGGTGTAGGTCCCTTTTAACATGCCAATTTCCAGCAAAACTGATGGTTATCGTGCTTATTATATGTTGGCTAGAGTCGTTTAATTTTGAGCTGCTCATAATGATGCTTTGCTTGCCTTTTCTTCCCAGGAAATGGTAGACTTTTTGGTTGATATCTGGCAAGATGAGGGGCTTTTCGACTAAATAATCTTATTGCAGTTTTTTTTCTAGAACTCTCTTTGGATGGCAATATGAATATTGATCGAGGTGAAAGTCGAAAAAAGAGTCCTTATACCAGTTGATGATAAGTGATAACATCATCCTATCGACCTTCAATTTGTAAGTTCTAGCAAAAGCAGGTCTTGAACATTATTATATAGTTTTGTTGTAACCTTAAAGTTTTGGTGCAGCTTCTTAGAATATGGAAAAGATACTCCTACATTTATTTGTACCCCAAATGTTGATGGATCATTGTATTTTCACATTCATAAACCAATATTGCCATTTTATGATGAATTGATGATTATTACTTGTGATTTCATAATAATCTTCAATACACTGCTGTGTATTCCTAAAGAATTTTTGGCAATTCAAGTTGTTAAAATAGTCTATTACATAGAAACTCAATGGTTGAAACAGGTGCTACCATTCTCATCCACAATGAAAACTTTAAGATGACATGGTTTAATATGAACAAAAATTCAAAAGACGAATTTACATAAAAATTCAAAAGACGAATTTACATAAAATGTTAATTTAAGAATATTATTAGTATTGTCAACAAATGATTTTGCAAGGCTTTATTTATTTATTTATTGCTACAGGAAAGTTCCTTCACAGGGAGGATCATTTGTCAACTTTTGAGCGCAGCTTTTGCTGTTGGAGGAGACCCAATGAGATTTCAGACTTCAAATCAGAAGATTACTAAATTCAACAAATTCATAGGAATATGTAGAAGAAACAAATATATACAGCTTGCACTGGAAAAATACAGGAGCAAAAGTCACTTGTACTGAATAAATAAGTTAAAAATAAAACGAAAAATGATTATCTATAGCTTTTTACACATCACATTTCATGTGATCTAAACTCAAAAAATATCAGTCTTTTCACACTAGAGATTTTCTTTTAGTCCAAATGTCCTCATACAAGTGAGCTCTCTTGGTTCACATTTGGGGAAAACAACAACTGCTACAAAATGCTCCATATCATCTCCAAGCACCAAAATCTATAGCTTGAAGTGATATGTTACCAAGAAATAAATCCTTCACGTGCTGTTTGCACAATCCGATTCTCCTCCTCTGTAAGCTCGGATGGATGCAACTTGAAAATCCAGTCTTCCAACCAGGAAACTTCTGTCTTTCCATAACATGAAGAGTATAAACAGATGGAGCTGCAACTAAGCATCCTATAACAAAGCAATTGCAAGGCCGTGATCTGCTCACCATTCTTGCCAATGACACTAAACATAAACCACCGTACGGTACTCCATACATTAAGACATCATCACTAACACGTTCTTGCGAAGCCGATTCTAGATTTTCTACCTCCAGTACTGTCTCCTGTGTTGAGGGGATTCTGCTCAGTTCTAAGTCGAACTTTTTCTCTATTTCCATTTCATGGATTCTATACTTTGCTGCTAGTGTTCGAACACATGACATTCTTATTTGATTCGAAATAATGATCTTCACTTCATTAAAGTTATCACATTCACTATACCACCTAAGCCACCGACGAACTATACCTGAAAACCAGTCAATGATGTGACTGTCATCCAGTAGGATTAGCACATGAGATGTACGAGCATATCCTTCTCTATTTGTTAATCCATATCTATGGAGCCGCTTTTTTATGTTGTTGACAGGGGCATTGATTTCTGTGACAGTGACAGGCGTGGAAGTAGAGCTGGTGCTGGACAGAAGGGCCAATAATGAAGCTGTCTCAGAAGATACATATTCTTTGGCGCGTTGCTGGAATTCATAGTAAGACTCTCTTAGTTCTTGGGGAAGTGCTCGATCTCTGTAATATGCTTAGCCAAGATAATTTCTTCAGATTCTATGCCTTTAGCATTTACATCTTGCGTCCATATCTTCAGTAGATGTTTATACCAGTGATCAGTTTCCATTCCAGCTTTACGGAAACTAGAAATTTCACTCAAAAGTGAGTTATTATAAGATCGATGCTTTATTTCTGATTCTTTGACCTTCTTCAATCCGTGAGCAAGCCATTTCTTTCCAATTCTGAGTGTCCCTGCATCCCAGGCTTCCTGCTTCTGTTCTGCAAATAACTTGATTTTTTCCCTCAATTTGTGAACAGCTCTTACCTCAGGGCTCTCTTTTAGGCATCTTTGAATCAAAGTTCCAAGGAACCTGACATGGTGGGGACCACAGCATTCCAGAATATTAGTTTTATTATCAACTTCCAAGTGGAGAGAATTCTTTAAGTAAGCATCAACGTCAGACTTGAAAGCAGTGGCAACATCTTTGGGACCTGAAATGGCAAAGAAGATCTCATCCATGAAGCGACAACAGTGTATCCTGACATCTGGCTTGACACCAACATTGGACTCTTTGACCCTACTTTCATTCAACTGTCTCCTGAACCAATCACGCAACTTTGAATGAGATCCATGATGTTCAGTATGCTTAGAATGAGATCGGAAGAGCTCATTGACATCCTATATATTTCATGGTCAAATGAGCTAAAATATATATTCATCAAAATCGGTGAAAGCACCCCCTCTTGTGGTAGACCATGTCCTTTCGGAAAACCTCCAAACTCCCAATTGAGAACCCTGGCATCAAACATACTTCGGATGAAAGCATACAATCCAGGGTCTTCAATCTTGTCCTCCATAACTGATATTAGTTTGCTAAGTATGCAGTCATCAAGCTTTTTGTTGATAAGCAACGTGAACCAATAGTTAGGATCAGATATCTCTTTGCGGATATATTGCAAAGCAGACCAATGACCCCTTCCACTACGACATCCATGAGAAATCTTAGAAAAATGAGGCCTGTACACAACTTCCAAGGCTATTCTAATGGCTTCTTGAATAATCCTCAACTTAAGCTTAGGTAAAACTAGATCTTCTTTCTTGACCTTAGCACCCCTAGTTGAGATTGAATATGTACTAGCCTGAACATCAAATTTTCCTTGAGAAAGTTCTTCAGCCACGGATTCAAAAGACAATTGATCACCGTCTAGGGCCAAGTCAACATTGGAGCTCACTCTTATACTATCATAAGCATCCTTAAGAGTGCTAGGATCTGAAATCACTTTCGACATAAGGTTTTGGAATCTCCCATTCATGCACTGTTCTTTCACTTTTTTCTTTATGCGCCGCTCAAGAAACCTCTTGAGCTCCACACGGGTTTTAGGTTTGGATTGTTTCTCCTCGACGTTACGAGATTCTTGAACCAAAAAAGCCAAGTTCTTGGCCAATGTCATCTGACCAATCTCCTCATCATCATTTTTGTTACTTGCTTCTTTCTGAATGAAATGACTCGAAGACTCCTCCACTAAACTGGCTAAGTCCCTGGCTAGTGCAACCATGCCAGTCCCCTTGTTCTCATCTTTATAATCCTTCACTGCTTTCTGAGTTGAATAAGATGTCACACGAATACAAATACCAACATGCCTTCCTATCACAAGGTACAAACAATCATTATGGCTGCTTCGAGAAAAGGTAAAGAATTGGTAACATAACAGTTTTTGTAAAGAAAACAAAAAATAAACTCCCCAAAAAAAAAAAAGGGGGGAAAAAAGCGTTCCTCTAACAAGAAAATATGAACAGTGATGAAATATCCATTGAGAAAGCAGAAAAGAAAGCTTTAACCATTATTGATACCGGCCAATAACTGCTTGCCTCTCGAAGGTTGCAGTCTTTGCCAAAGAATGTTGAAATTCAATAACATTGTGGCTACTCAATTATAATTGCATCGGAGCCTTGTAGCTTCATGTATCACCAATATTCTTCTAGAAAATCGCCTATGGCAAAATCCCGCTTGTGTCATTTGAAAGTACAAAATGGAGTATTCAGTTTAAAATGTAAGAAACATTTCAACAAACAGGTAGAACGCAAAATCAGTTTAAGAAAGGGGTGCTAACACATTGAGCGAAATGATTATAAAAACCTGATTACTAAATTGGGACAACAGGAGAATGGTGTGTTTAAAAAAAAAAAAAAAAGAAGTGAACTATGTGACGTCTGACAAGTAAGAACAAGCAACGACGGAAATAATTGGATTTTATAGATGACAAAAAATTATTGAAAATCTGGATTCTTTAATCATTTAATGGGGGACAGGAACCATGACCAGGTGAGAAACATGGTCACGCCCCTTCCAACCACTAGTCGTAAGCACTGGCTAGGCTAGTGTAGTGCTTACGACTAGTGTGGGCACGACACTTATTTGATTGTCATTTTAACTTTAAATTATAATTTCATTTACTAGTGATTTGACAAATACTTAATTATAATCATATATTTCAAACTTTTATAAAATTTTCACCACTCATTTGCCTCATTATAATATCTTATTATAATTCAAAAATCAAACAACCACCTAGTATTACTAGTACTAATATATCTTTGTGCAATAAATGTCAACCGTAAGATTAAAATGCATCAAAAAGAGAAAGAAAGCTGGTTGAATTGGAAGAAATGATCTAATAAAATGGCTTTGAGGAGGGACAAACAATCATTTAATACTTCTTATCCCTATAGGAGAGAAAGCATCCTTACTCTCAATAATTAAATTACTAGTCTCTCGCCCATGCGTTGCACGGGAAGACTATTTCCTAAAACATTCAATTGAAGACATTATATATATTAAAGAGTCACGCACCATCAAATTTACATTTACGTACATAACATAATTATAAGTGAAGATACGGTATAAAGTATTCATTTAGTACTTCAAATATCAACTAACTCTATCTATTAAAAGAAAAAGCCATAATATTATGCAATATAATTGCCATATGTTTTGGTAAATCCTATAACTTCTCTTATATATACTACTATGGTTAAAAATCAAGAGTCAAGCGGGAACTCATAGATCATGTTACGGCCTATACTTGATTATTTGGTTGAGAAATTTAGATTATTTGATCAAGTAATTAATTCATTAATGGAAGGTTATATTAAAAGTAGAGAGTCAAGACATGTTTCATGTTTGGAACTAAAAAGTTATTTTAGGGCCGACCATGGCTAGCCTTCTTTTCTCTTATTGTTTTTTTTTTTTTAAGTTCTTTTGGCATTAAAATGTTGGGATAGGGTTCTCCAAGTATGTAACAGCCCAGAATAGAGTTTACAAATGTTGGAATAGGGTTGTGTTGCGAGTTCGATTTTGTTAACCCTTTAACAGGTTATCTTAACTCTGTTAAAGGTATTAACACTTAATTAATTAATATATTTAATATTTAAAAAATGAAAGTAGGGAACACAGGCCACAACTTTTAATCTCCCTTTTTTCCTGCCAAGTTTCGACGTGTAATTCCAGCAATTTCAAATTCTGATATCTTTTCTTCCTCCACCTGAAGGGCGAAACCACCGTGGCTTCTCCTAACCCACCACCTCAATCAAACAATCGCCTTCACCATTTCCAAACCCACACCTCTTCTCTAAACTACATGCCATCTCTGTATACGAATCCACCAAACCATCACGCATCACTCCCAAATTACACACAGTGAAAAGAATCCAGACATGTCATTAGCAGTCAACAGTTGAGGGGAAGAGGAAAATGTCTTATGAAAATTCAGTTGAAAAATGACGCTAAAGTGAAATCTAGAAGTTCAGCAAATTACAAAACATAAAATCACAAATTCAGATTCTTCCTTCAGATTCAACTTTAATCAGGGAGAGAACCTAGGAAAAAGGAAAAAAGGGAAATCCATCTTCTTCAATGAAGATTCAACAGGAGTGGCAACTTAAAATTTTAAAGTAATGAATAGTTTAAAATTTTGAAATAATCTATCTGAACTTCCAATCTTATTCTTTATAGTAAAGCATCCATAACAAACTGATTTAACAGAGCATTAGGCAAATATTTACAAATTAATCAAAATCACTAAGTAAGCGCCAAGAAAAAAAACATTTATTATATTTTCATATCGGACTCACACTTCATTGCAAATGCTGAAGTGTCCACTTCTCCCGTTTGTCATTGACGTCTTTCAGCAAATTCCAAAGCGGCACCCTCAATCCAACGAACAATATGAAATAGAAAAAAAGAAATAAAGATAGCAGAAATGTATTCTGAAACTAATTGGCTGCTCGTAGGGTGATGAAAATTGATAGAAGACGTCCTCTTTAAATAGCACAAATTTACGGATGAGAAACCCATAAAATCCGAATGCAAAGAATCATCAGTATCGCCCACCAGCCTTGTGATAATCGGAAAACAATTAGCCGATATAATCGAAAATATTTTCCAGAGATAAATAGAGATAAAAGAGAGATAAGGCTGATTCGGACAAACAAAGCAGCCGCTGGAAATATGAAGAAACCCTCATCCCAAGTGCAAGAGAAGATTCTATGAAATCAAAGGAAGAATAACGCGTGATAGAAATTCTGAAGAGATAAGGAAATGTGTGAAAAAACCAAGTTATGAAAAAATAAGTATAAAACAGGCTATTAAGATTAACCACGACTATTACACCCAGCAATTAAAAAGACTAAAATAACCCTACTTACACAGTTTAGGTGGGAAAACTGTGGTACAGCGACTTAATTCCCTTTATATATGTGTGTGTGTGTGTGTGTCAAACAAAATAAACAATAATAAATAAATAACAAAAAAAAATATTATTTTTGAAATCTATATATATACACACACACACACACACACACACACACACACTAGTGAGAGCACGAGCGTTGCACTTGTTTAGTTTTATTTTTTGCTAGAATTTGCGTGGACAGTTTAGTATAATTTGATATAGTTTGTTAAGTAAAAATGACATTAAACAATTAATAACATAGATAAGTGATAAGCTTTCTCTCTCTCTCTCTCTCTCTCTCTCTCTCTCTCTCTCTCCCCCCCCCTCCCCCCCTAATGAAAAACTAAAACTTTTATTCCTTGAAAAATAAAAGCTTAGAGAGTCACTCCAAGGTATTACAGATCCAAAGTCACCCACAATTATCTTGCAAATCCAAAGTTACAATACGTAAACTACAAGACTATGTGACTGGAATTGGGATCTATATTCCCATCTTCATGCTCAGCGTAGTTCTACTTTAAAGGAGAAAAAAAGCTTCATGTCGAGGGAATATGGTGGATGGTTCTACTTTGAAGAGACTGTGATATTTTTTGAGTTTAGACCACATGAAATGTGATGTGTGAAAGTTATTGACTTGAGAACGTAACACCAAGAAAACCCAGAGTCTTGTCGATCCAGGTATGTTTGGTTGTAATTTATTTAGTATTTTTGAGTGAAACATCACCAAAGCCTTGGCAGGAATGTTCAGGTCCCAACAAGTGGTAGCGGGGAGGGGGTGTTAGGAATAACCAAACCATGTTTTATTGACATGAAAATGTTTTCTTGCACTCGGTCGTTATTCTGTATAATCTATAATCTTACCATCTTATCATAAGCTTAAATCAAGAGTTGATGTTCCCAGGAACTTTCAATGTGGTTTGTATTTTCCCGAAAGTAGTTCTGGAAAGATCTGTCGGAGAAACATAAAAAATTATCCATCTAATTATATTAGAAATATAACTCTCGGGCTCTCACAAGTTCTATTTACAATAAAATTAAAATCTTTTGACTACTATGATCATCAGGTTCTGCAAGTTTTTCTTGGTACCAAGCATTATAATATTTTAATTGCTAAAATGCTGAATTTTGTCTCACGTAGAATTTGCATGTTATCTGAATATGCCTTAAAAGCATTTATGAAGATGGCTTTAAGTCAATGTGAAATCATTTTGTGGCGCCTATTTATTTGGTGGTGTGCCTATATCCATCTAAAGTATCTAATTTCCCTAAGGTTTACCTGTCTGAGCAAGAAGCAGAACAGAATGCTTCTTTCTTTAGTTTCGGAAATAGAGGAGATGGTAGATCTGCATTAAACACGCATCGCAATATAGTGTATTAATATAGCAAGTTAAACAAGCCATGAAAAATCTTCATGAGAACATCAGTCATCACATGTGACTATGACTTTGAGTTTCTAGCCTCCGAATGCGTTTTAAGTAGGCCTGTTAACCAATTTTCAGTTGCAAAAGATTGGAAATTGCAACCACCTTCTCATATAAGAATTTTTAATTTTTTTTTTTTCTATTTTGAATAATAACGTTCAATAATAATGAGATTGACTTGAGTTCGAGTGAATATAACACATTTAGTGTGACAGTTTGTTAAAATTAACTTACTTGTGTGATGTTTAACAATCACTAAAGTTTTAAGAACAATTTATTCAGCGATCGGCCCATTGGCAAGGTGAGAACTTCTACCCTTCTTTCATGGCACCTAATCTTGTCATTTTGTCATTGTTTAATCCTGTTAGGCCTACGTGCACCTTGGATTCAACAAATAAGAACCATCTGACAGAACTAATAAATAATAGATAAATACAATGTTCTGCTATTTCAATTTTTCTCGGAGGCAGTAAAAGAAAATTAAGACAAAGTTCATAACAACATTGGTCAGCCAAAATCATTTATGTCAAGGATGTCTAGCCATTCAAACCTACGAATGAGTAATGTAAAGTAGAACAACTAAAGACTGAACACGATACCATGTGATAATAGATGATAATTTGAGTTAAATGGGTCACTAATTCATACATTTAATATACATTTAATGTCATATTGGTTAGCACCACTATTCCCTATAGGGTTAACCTAAAAAATTACCCAGCTCTCCACATCTGAAACTATTGTGTACAGATCCAATCATCATGTTCTGATGGCATTATTTTTTTCACTACAAGCTATACGTGGAGGAGGAATACTTCTGTGATAGCCAAAATCTGAACTGCTCTCTGCTTTTGTTTAAGCATCAAAGTTCGATTTCAACTACATATTTCCAATAAAAGTCATTTTTCAGATAAGCAAAGACCATTGGAGGCAGAAAAATACATCAAGAAGCACAGCAGAACAGGGCACATAAATTTTTCATATTAAACAATCACAAGCAAACCATCCGTACGACAGACATGAATCAAGCAATTATGCAGCTCAAGATCAGATATTATCGCACAAATGTTCAAACTGAATAGCACATGATATCCATTCATTTAAAACTTGAAACTCTATAGAATCCTTGAACCCAAAGCTTAAACCACAATTTCTCAAACTATCCAGAAACTTAGACACCAAAATATGGTCAGGGAAAACCTTGGAAATGACACAGAAAAAGTTATCGGTGTATCAGCATTTCCCTCCCACATAATTCATGATACAAATATCCAAATAGACCCGATTAAAAATTATAACAGAAACCCACCCCACCCCACCCCCCACCCACCCAAAAAATAAATAAATAAATAAATAAACAATAAAAAATAAAAAACCAGCCATGAAGAAGCATATATGTAAAAAAATAAAGACCCGTACGACACATGTAAGTCAATTCCCAAAAAAAAAAAAAAAAAAGGGATTTACCTATCACCACCGCAACGATCCACCGTCTCCCCTTCGCTTCACGCACAACGAAACCAACAGGAAACGGAAACGGAGCTCGACCAGACCAAAGAGGCCGTAGCAAAAGATTTTTGTACTGAAAGAAGTCAAAAGCAAAAAACAACACAATATAAATTGATTATCGTTTGAAAGACTAGAAGATCATCATTCAAAAAGGAAAAGAAAGTTCGGGAACCAGATTACCAGAGAGAGAGAGAGAGAGAGAGAGAGAGAAGGGCTGGCACAACAATGACCAAAATAACACACAGAGCCAGTCATCAATTAGGGATTATAAGGGGTAATTAGGGATTATAGGGGGTAAAATGGTAAATGGATGCATCTACATATAGGGATAAAATGGGAAAGACACTGTGCTGAGGAATAGTGCCAGAGTTATAGAATAGCATCCGGTGAATCCTTTTTGTAGATTTTTACACATATTTATATGATTATTCTTCGATTTAGGTTTTTTGTTTTATTGATTTGCACGTTATGGAGTGACAAAACCGGGAGTTGAGGCAATTGGGTTTCTCTTGGAGGAATTTCACGGGAAGAAGGTAATTTTATGCCTTTAATTTTAGTGTCGGTTTTCCTGGACCTAGTTTGGGCGATTTAATTTCATTCTTCTAGCTATCTCTTTAATCTTCTTCGGATGTTGAAGTCATCACATGAGGAAGTATAAAGTAGTGGTATTACAGAAATAAAGGCAATTACAAAACATATTTTAATTAACTTTTTCTGAAGTTTGCATGATATAAATCTTTTTTATATGCGCACAAAAAAATTCTTAACAGAATTAAATAATTTCCCTTTTTGTATCTTTAAATCATCATAATTTAATCTTAATTTAAGTGGATGCTAATGGATAGGGGTATTCGTCCAAATATGTTTTGGGAATGCGGTGATTGCAATATCTCTAATGATTGGGATTTTATGAGTTTTAACAGTACTTAGCTTGATTGCAGAAATCTCAGTGATATGCCAAAGGCATTTGATTGCAAATTTTAGTGGAATTTTAGACTTCAAAGTTATGATGAGTAAATATTGTGTTTGTAAACATCCCTCAGGTTACGCACAAGTCCACTGATTCATCAACTTGGAGGAGAATGTCGGAAGTTAGACAACATATGGATTCCAAAATGGCTTGGGGAGTGGGTGGAGACTGTACACTTTTGACTGGATCAATGTTTACAGATTGATCTCCTTAAACAGTTTAAACAGGCTCATACTTATGTTGCAGAAGTTGTTGCGCATTCATGTAATAATTAGATTCCTCTTGATGCAGGGTCAAAAGCAAAATTGAATGTAATTTTCCATCAAGATGTTTCCGTCTAGAGGCGTAGCCAGTACACCGGACTACCCCTAGCTGGAACGAAATATTAAAAACCCATTTATATAAATACTAATTTTTCAACAGAGAACACAAAGTCAGGTACATTACAAAAAAGTGTTCAACAACTCAAAATCTAATACTAAGCTAAAAAGTAAGTTGAACCCGACGATTCTTTACTAAAAGCGTTTACGGCTTCACTCAAAAAAGGGGCAGCAATTCAAAATCAATATTTCAAGTAGTCAAGAAGTCAAGCTCAACCATTCAATATTTCAATAGTTCAAGACTTCAAGTCATTCACCAACAAAGCCTTACAGAGTTGCAAGCAGTCATTCTATTCAAGTCACTCAACCAACTCATGCAGTCATTCACCAACAAAAGTCTTCAAGTCAAGCCCAATTGTTCATAAATCAGAGTTACTCAACCATTCTATTCCTCCGTCTTCATTCAACCCATTTATTCTCAACAAAGCCTTTCATAATTATTAATTCATAAATCATAATCATTAGTTTTTTTTTGGGGGGGGGGGCGGGGGAGGGGGAATTTTATTGCAACAAAGATGACAGTACCCTTTTCTAAACTAAATACAATAGTAAAAAAGAACCGAGGAGAAAAATGCATCAAAAAAGAGTTGGCACAAAACAAAAACAATTCCAACTTCCAAGTCTCTGCATCAGATTTAAGGCAATCACATTACACATAGTCATTTAGAATTAGAGGGTGACTGCCGCAGTTCACTCTTCACACTTCCCTCCAAAATCCAATTCATAATCATTAGTTCACACTTCACAACCTAGAAATAAGAAATTACCTTCAAGAGTCAAGCCTCAGATTTCAGAATGAAGAAGGACAAGGTCGATTGGTCGAGCTCGAGCCTCAAAGTCGAACTGCTGGCTGCTGCATTTGTCCGTCTGTCAGCTCACCGCTGCCGGCGCCGTCGCCGCCTGCAGCCTCGCCAGTCGGACACTCGGCAATCAGATTTTGAAGTTGTTGGTGCTAATTTGAGGGTTCAAATTAGGAATTAGACTTTAACAATTGGGGACTTTGGATGGTTTGGTCGTCGATTGACAATTTGAAAGGCAGAAAGCTATAAACGGATTTGGGTTTGAGAATTGGGCTACAGAAAGCTATAAACAAATTTGGGTTTCAGAATTGGGCTAAGTGTTTAAGCAAATTGATTTAGGAATTAGGTCCTAGACTTTTTTTCAGTCTAGCCCAAACTTTTTTACCCCTAGCCCAACTATTTTTCCCTAGCCCAAACATATTTAAAAATATTCTTTAGACCCAGCCCAATTTGGACTGTACCATGGGCCAACAGAGCACGCCCTAGTTCTGCCTCTGTTTCCGTCTTGCAATTCAGGAAGAAACCATTAGTGACATGTTTCTCACAAATTGCATTCTAGGTATGGAATTATTTTCATAAGAAGTTTGGTTTTCAGATATTTGTATATCAATATCCTTTGAATTTGCCAAGTGTATTGGAGAATGAAGTGTAATAGTTTGTCTATGGTGTCTTATATGTCTTTTATTGCTTTCTAGTTTTTATGGCTTGGGAGGAAAATGAGGATTCAAACATGTTTGTTAGTAAAGTCAGAGAAGGAGTAGTGCGAAGAGGAGTAAAAGAGTTGTTTTTGTCTACTGAAATAAACCTGATAAAGGATGGTGTGGTAAGAAACTGAGAAGGAGAAGTAATTTTTGCTCACCAATGAAATAGAATTATATTATCAATGAAAGATCACTTGCATTTTATATCTTTCCCAATATTGTTACACACAACTCAATTTAAAATGTATCACGGGAATCACACATCTTATCATACTACTTGGTGCTTTCCATAGTACATATGAAAATCTACCAACAGTATTTTGACACATAATATATTTCCTCGCTAGATTTCAACCCTATTGACTAACTCAAGTTTGCGCCAATGTTATCGGCCAGCTCAAGAGCTGCCCCTATATAAGTATGGGCTGTTAAATTCAAGACACGGGTCTTTGCCATATATAGTATATCTAATCCTTCAATGAATTCTCTGATAATATCTCTAGTTACATTTCTTCCTCTAAATTTAAGATGTAGCATTTTCTAATGAAACTGCAAGGTACTGAGGTTGCTAAAAGGCTTCCCACTGTCAAATGTTTTATCCATCTTCTTTAAATATTTAGGAATGAAGAATGAGGAGAAGCATGTGTAGGAGACGATTTAATCTTGTCCATAGAATGTTGCGCTTGTCAGCACTTTAAGAAAATACCATTAAATAGTTAGAGATCCACATATATGGTGATAGTTTGTTTAGTTTTTGGAGACCAGAAACGTATCATGAAATATGTTTTCTTGATTTAAATTATATAAATACAATAGAAGTGTGAATTTAGATCTTGAGATGTTCTTCTCTTTGTTACATTATTTGTATAAGTTACAAGAACTTTTTTTTTTTCCAAAGGTGATTTTCGGCGTAGAAATTATTAGTGGAGACCAAACATAAAATGGACTCTCTCGCGGTTTATTGTTTACCAAATTTGTATTAAAATATCTTATTTTGGCAAATAATTTGTGGCATTCATTTTAATGCTTCATTTTAGCTTTTACTAAATTAAATCAACTAACTACAGCATATAGTCCTTTCAAAAAAAAAAAAAAACTATAGCATATAATAAAATCCACACAGAATTAAAATTAAAATCCGAGTAGATATTGTTATACAGTTTGGGTAATTGATAATACACTAAACATTAATAATATTTGCTTTAATAACAAATTAAATTAAAAAGCATGCATAGCGTACCTTGATTGATTTCATAATCTTGAAGATGTTATGATATAACGCTCAACATTGACAACAATTTGCTAAAAACCAATAGTTAAATTTCCTAAATTATAATTTCACTAAATATAATTTCCTTTCCATCTTAATAATAGTGAATGCATAATAATAGTGAAGTTTCTTGCCTTTTGTTTCATTTGCATTTTTGTAACGTTCATCTTTAAAATATGGCCACATCATTGTCATCTATGTGGGCACAACCCACGTCCCTACTGTTTTCAATGAGTAAAATTGTGTATTAGATTTCTTTTGTACATTGATGGTTAACTTTGTTAAGTATGATTTATCATTAATCTTAACTCTTGATTCATGGTTCTTCACTCTTGATTAATTCTTGATTACAATGAATCGCGATTCTCCCCATTATTACTATAATACTTGGTAGCAAGTTTTGTATTGGTTTAGTTTGGCAAATATTATTTTCTTTGTAGAATAATATTTAGTTTGGTAGGGATTATTTCCTTTGCATAAATATTCTACACGTCAAGAGAATGAAAATTATCCCATTCCAACACAATAGAATTATTATCATGATTAACAATCTTAACAATTTGTTAACTTTTGTTCTTTTGCTTAGGATTGATATGTCCCTTCTACTAACTATATACTTAACAATAATCTAATGGTTCAAAATTTTGATTTGTGACAATGAAAGATGTTCAATAAAATCTACTATTTATTTGATGTACAAGGAGGTTTTCAGAAACTTACATTAGTTTTGTACACTCAAATAAGGACTATTCTTTGAAGTTTTTATTACATTGTTCAGCTTTTTTACCTATTTATTGTTAGTTTATTGCAAGTTTTTCTTTTAATTTCAATTAATTTGCTTTCCTTTGGGGTACACTGTGGGAAGAAATTCATATATTAATTGGATAATGTTACTCTTCCGTGTTGAGTTACTTATTGAGTGACTTGATGGAGGTGTATGCGTCTTTTTCTCAATGTATTTTAATTTAATATAAGGGCCTTTTTGCCAATGTATTAAATAATTATTTAATGATAAGTGAGCGGACAAGTAATTCGACAAGAGAATGTAGCACAACCCTAATCAATTTTTAGCTATGTGTTTTTTTAATTTTTTGTTATATTTTGGCTTTCGTGGGTAAATATTAGAATGTCGTTTTTGGTTATCTTAATTGGTAATGTACATGTTCCTTTTCTCTGTATCTTAATGTTTCTTGGGAATTTATGCACATATTTATTTGTAATTTTATCATGTGTGTGGTTATTATTGGTACTAATTTGTCCTACTATTTGGTTTTCAGGTCAAGTCTATTTTGTCTATTACTTATTATGACATATCCTCAGTTGATCTACAATCTTTATATGTTTACTCTTGAAGATGTATTTGTAAATGTTGAGTTTTTTCCCCTCGAGGATTGGCATTGAATTAATAGTGTATATTAAAGTATGTTTAAATTTCGGTATATTATATATTAATTAATATATTTTTGAATTATTTATATTTCCATGTATCTATTTTAATGGTTTTTACACAAGCAATATTTAAGTTTCTCCTGGGAATTCTTATTTTTTTAGATTATGCTATTTTTTTAGCGTTCTATATTGTTATCGATATGTGCAAATTAAAATTTTGTATGTCTTTCTTAAATTTCTTACACCTTATGTTAATTTTTTATTCACGTGCAATGCACGAGTGCGAGACTAATTTTGTATTAAAATATATATATGATTTTGGCAAATAATTTGTGGTATTTATGTTAATGCTTCATTTTAGTTTGTATTAAATTAACTAACTACAACATATAATAAAATCCCGCGGATTTTAGCTAAAATTAAAATCCGCGTAGATATTGTTATACAGTTTGGGTAATTGATAATATATGAAATATTAATAATATTTGTTTTAATAACAAATTAAATTAAAGAACATGCATAGCATTTCTTGGTTGATTTCACAATCTTGAAGACATTATGATATAACACTCAACAACAATTTGCTAAAAACCAACAATTATATTTCTTAAAATATAATTTCACGAAATATAATTTCCTTTCCATCTTAATAACATTTTTTTTTATTACAAGGGGGTAAAGGGGAGGGGGACTCGGAGATCTTAATAACATATTTAAAAAGAAACAAAATAGCATATTTTAAAATTAAAACTAACATACTTACAAAATAAATAAAATGATTTTGACATTTTGAATTTTGCGAACCATACCCCAAACTGTAATCAATAATTATCGACAAAGGCAAATGTAGTGCAACAAATGACATGAGCGGTAACTCTTTTCTTCTTAATTTTCTACCAAGCTAAAAGCTATCAAATTACCAACTCATAAA
The DNA here is from genome assembly GCA_963692815.1 of Nyctanthes arbor-tristis. NCBI lineage: Eukaryota > Viridiplantae > Streptophyta > Magnoliopsida > Lamiales > Oleaceae > Nyctanthes > Nyctanthes arbor-tristis. The sequence continues at coordinate 40,542 of CAVNYN010282424.1, read as the reverse complement.
AATGAAATTTAACTTACTTTCACAAAAAAAAATAAATAAATTTGAAATTTAACGTCATCAACTTGCACTTGAGATCTAAGTCAATAAGTAATAACGATATTGCAAGAATAAAAAAAAAAAAAAGAGAAACATGAGTATAAAACATTTGTGGCTGTAATAGTTATCCTTGAGCTTTGACAACACTATTAATCAGTTCCATGGTAAGCATTACTTTTCCTACAATGTTCATATGGAGTAAGAATATCAACAAATTGGCATAACGATAGAAGATAAGTGTCCAAAAAAATAATATTCATTACTTTAAAGGATTGGAAGTCCAAGATAAATGTTCCAAATGAAGGGAGAAACACCAAACTATGCAAAATGCAAGTAACTACCTTGATTGCAATAACTAGAATTTGTTGTTCAGTTGTTTGCTCCACAAATGTAAGAGCTTCACAATGAAATGGTTTCCAAATGTTCAGTGTCTTGGTTGGCACTTCATTGGGAGAATTTATCTCAAGCAAAAATTCAAAGAAAACTGAAAGGTTTTGTATTTGCATATGAAAAGAATACCTGATGAACAAAGATGCTCACAATTATGTTCTAGATCACACCACCATTTCAACACCCAAGCTCCCAAAAGGCGTTAAACAAACACGTCCATTATCAACCACCACATCACCGTATATATAGCACATAACACCAGCATTGTTATAGGAAAAGAACAGTCCAGTTCCATTAGACCTACCCTAATGAAAAGCTTCAAGGAGGAAAAGTACCTGATTGGTAACAAATCCTATTAAAATGTTAACAAAGTCAGCTTTCCATTCACTGCCTAGCCTTTTTCATTTCACTTCTATTATTTTCCTGCAATCACACAATTAACCCATCAGATTTTTTTCTTTTTCTATTTTATTCTTCAAGACCACAACAACATAAAACAGAGACAAACTGAAGATTGACTTGAGAATAAATCTACGCAATTATCGAACATAAAGCACAGACAACTTTAAGAGTGTATCAAGAAGAAACACATTGATTGACAATAATTTTCTCCAGTTCTAAATATGCAAGAAATAAGATGAAGCATAAACGCAGAAGCGGGAAGGGGAAGGAGGAAAGTGAGGAAGTTATATGGCATCCTTTTCACCCCTCCACTACATACTAACTCAAGCTAATGCTCTTAGTGGCACAAAACAAAAGAAACAAGCAGACAGATTTAATAAATTGCCAAAGTCACATTGAGGCTCTCTTTAGTGCCATTCGCGTGGCTTATCACTTGAAGTATGGCTTTTTTTGTTTGTTTCGCATTTCCAGACATTTTCTCAAATACAATTTTTAAATCTTCAGATGAACTCAAGGTATATGTAACCAGATCAAGTTTACCAAGAAAATGAAATATACAAAAACTGTAATTCAAGTTTCTATCACTTTTACCCTGATATTTCATACCTTGATTCGTTCACAGTCTCTGATTGCACGGCTTTTAGCATCCTCTCCGACCCTAATGGATTGTTTTAGCTCTTCTAGTTTTTGAATTTTTATGTTCTCACCACCAAAAGTTTTGGAAGATGCAGTTTCAAGTTTTGCGGCTCTTGAGTGCAGGGAAGATAATTCTGATGAAAGAGTATGTACTGTCAACAAATCACTTGAACGATCAGAGAATGCATTGTGTACAGCTAAAATCAGTCCCATATAATCATGTAATGTATCCGGAAATACACAAAGTGATTTGTTAGCATGTCAAAGGAGTAGCTTTTCTTGAAATAGAAGAGCCAAGGTCTCAAAGATTATAGCCAGGGTCCATAATCAAATTTTAACACTTAATGCTTGCAACTCATTTACTTCAAATATCCTGACAATTTTAGAAGAAATATAAATTCCTGCACTAATGACTAATGACATACATTACATAAACATGTGAACCACTTTGATTCTGTGGAAAATGAGCACACTATAGCACTCCCATGGAAGTCTAAGATTACTATTATGGGTGAAAAATTGGAAAAAGAATCTACATATTTAGTGAAAACTACGTAATAGAAGTCAGTTTACCATGGGAGAAACTACCAGTTTATAATGGACAAACAAGGAACATTTATAGAGAAATGGAATCCAAGACCTCTTGTGACCCTGTAGGCCAACCTTTACCGTTTTGCTAGCCCAAATTGGATGTTTGATCAACCGTAGAAGTTCAACATGTCACATAATAACACAACCACAACACGGCACCTACCAAATGCTTCACAGTCTGTCCATTTAATGCTCGATACAATCTGCTTGCTTTGAAAGCTGCTGTTGCAATATTTTTCATGTCAGCCGCCCTCACTCTTCTAGTATTCTCAATTGCATGTTCATTTCCACATGACCAACGACACTACGAAGAAATACCGTACATTAATTATCATTTTCCAGTTACTGCCATTTAAAGAAATTATCAAACAACTTGTGTGCATCAAATTCCAAATCCCCCAGTCCTCTGAACCCGATTTTGGTGAATTAAAGGTAGTCAAAGACAATGTAATCCTAGCATAATTTGTTATCTATTAGGGATTATAAGGGGTGAAATGGTAAATGGATGCATCTATAGATGGGGATAAAATGGGAAAGGTACTGCACTGAGGAACAGTAAAGTTGGGAGAATCCATTTCTATAGAAGTTGTGATATTCTAAAATGTTTTTTCTTCTCTCTCCTTTTTTTTTTTTTTTTTTTTGTTTGGGGGGTGGGGACCAATGATCAAGAAAAGGGCGCACGCAGTTCTATAATATGTTTTTGTAATGCATGTAGCTGCAATTGTGTGGCAAGAGAGCAGAAAAAAGATGGATTGGAGATGTATCTCAGAAGTCGAAAAGGATGCCAAAAAATCCGATTATTAGGTAGCCTTACATGTTGATTGCATTATAGTAAGTAAGGTAAAATATGATCTGCAAAACTGCTAAGTAGCCTTTGGAAGCATTTTCACTTTCAAGTTTGTGTAGTTTATATTATACTAAACTTTGAAACTGAGACTGTTATTTGCTGTTGCAGCTGGTCAATGACTTGTGATGATGTACTCTCGACGAATGATCCTTTTTCGGAGCCAATCCCTTTACCTGTAAGTTATCAGGATAAAGATACCAAGTAGTGACACCTACTCAGCACCTTTTGCATATTCTTTTGGACTTCTGACAAAATAGAGACTGAGGCATTTATCTTCACATATTTTTGCTGTCCCCTTTTCTCATGACCAGCTTCAGGTGTAGGTCCCTTTTAACATGCCAATTGCCAGCAAAACTGATGGTTATCGTGCTTATCATATGTTGGCTAGAGTCGTTTAATTTTGAGCTGCTCATAATGATGCTTTGCTTGCTTTTTCTTCCCAGGAAATGGTAGAATTTTTGGTCGATATCTGGCAAGATGAGGCGCTTTTCGACTAGATAATCTTATTGCAGTTTTTTTTCTAGAACTCTTTTTGGATGGCAATATGAATATTGATCGAGGTGAAAGTTGAAACAAAAGTCTCCACAGCAGTTGATGATAACATCATCCTGTCAACCTTCAGCTTGTAAGGTCTAGTAAAAGCAGGTACTAAACACTATTTTATAGTTGTTGTAAGCTTATAGTTTTTGTGCAGCTTCTTAGAATATAGAAAAGACACTCCTACGTTTATTTGTACCCGAAACGTTGATGGATCATTGTATTTTCACATTCATAAACCGCTATTGCCATTTTATGATGATTATTTCTTGTGGCTGGTTTCATAATAATCTCCAATACATAGCTGTGGCTGTATTCCTAAAGAATTTTTGACAATTCATGTTCTTAAAATAGTATGTTATGGAGAAACTCGATGGTTGAGACAGGTGCTACCATTCTCATCCAGAATACAGACCTCTAGATGACATGGTTTAATATGGACAAAAATTCAAAATACGAATTTACATAAAATGTTAATTTAAGAATATTATCAGTATTGTCAACAAATGATTTTCTCAACGCTTTGTTTATTTATTATTGCTACGGGAAAGTCCTTCACGGTGGATCATTTGTCCACTTTTTGAGCGTAGCTTTTGGGGTCGGAGGAGACCCAATCAGATTTCAGACTTCAAATTAGAAGATTACTGATTCAACAAATTCACGGGAAGTTTTGACGTTTCATAGAACATATGCAGAAGAAACAAATATGTATAGGTTGCACTGGATAAATAGAGGGGCAAAAGTCACTTGCACTGGATAGATAAGTTAAAAAATAAAACAAAAAATGCGTATCTATACAAAAGTAACACATATTCATGGATGAATACTTTCAAGTTTCAACCAATACAAAATCTGTATCGTTCCGGCTCCCGAGCCATTTTTCCAGATGAAAGTGGCAACAGAAATATCTACTCAAAGGGTTCCCGCGGAATGTCATCCAACAACGTCTTCAGCTCGCTGAAGAAGTTCCAAAACACTTCCAGCTTTTCGTTTGGCCCTGTCAGTGCCATTCTCTGCTAATTCCTTCAGCGCGTCTTCTGCTCCAAGCTCACTGGCAACTTTCAAGTAGTGTGGATCGCCTGTGCAAAGTGACCACAATACAGCTGCCGCATTTTCCCGGTTGCGTGGCGAACCTGTCTTAATCATCTCAATCAGAATAGCTATTGGCTCGGCTTGGCCAATTGCTACTTTCCCTTCTTGATGGCTAGCAAGAATGGCCAATATTGCCAGTGCTTCGTCCACCATTCCTCCGCCGGGATCCTTGAGCAATCTCACAAGTGGTGGTACAATCTTAGCCCTTACAGCTCTGACCTTGTTTCCTTGATATATTAAAAGGTTAAATATAGCAGTGGCAGCATCCTTCTTTCCTCTTGGAGTCCCCTGGCAGAGCAAATCAATCAGAGGCGGGATGGCGCCAGCAGCTCCAATTGCCACCTTGTTCTCGTCTAGAACTGACAAGCTGAAAAGGGTAGCTGCTGCGTTTTCTCTAGCTTCCATGCTGCCATTTTTTAGTACATCCACTATATCGGGTATCGCCCCAGCATTCACAATAGTGCCTTTGTTGGCCTCGTTTATAGAGAGGTTAAGAAGAGCCGTAACTGCATGCTCCTGAGTCCTTGGATCAGGAGAGGACAATAGTTCAACTAGCAGGGGAATAGCTCCCGCTTCAGCAATACACACTCTATTATCAGCATTTCTTTTAGCTAGCAATCGTAGCTCACCAGCAGCGGCTCTTTGCTGTTCAACATTACCATTTGCAAGTTTCTGAAGCAACGAATCAATAGCTGACCGATCACAGTCTGAACCACCAATTCCCGATCTTTTATTCCTACAGTTCCCTTGTTTTTTAGGCAGCTCAACACCATTACTCTCACACCAAAGAGCAATAAGACTCTTCAAAACATAATTCGGGGTTAACGCTGTGTGCAGAAGTGTCTGCTGAGTCTTAGGGCATGTCTTGTGCCCTGCGTCCAGCCACTTTTGGATGCATGACCTTTCATACGTCTGCAAAAGATGAAGACAGTAAATTATTAAAAGTTCTTCAATGTAGACAACGCAAAGCACTTCATCATAGATGCAAATAGGAACTTAACCTGTCCAGTAGACACAATTACAGGATCTTTCATCAATTCAAGTGATATAGGACAGCGAAAATCATCCGGAATGACTGGAGATCTGTGCTTAACTGAACTCTTTTCAACGTCAGGGGCATCAGGGATGGGATTTTCAGCCATTACAGAGTCCTTAAGCTCCCGCAAGAGAAATGACATAGTCTCAAAATACTCCTCTGGTACTCCAGCTGGAAAGCCACCAGATGATATCACCATGTCATGGATTGCAAGTGATTCTTTCTTTATATCATTTATAGTCCTGAGATGCAGCTTCTCTGAAAGCCGCTTGAAAACTATCGGATCAGGGTGATCTTCCATTTGTGCTGCAGCTAAATCCATTGCTAATTGCAAATCAAGTGACTCCATTTTACCCACCGCTCTTTTAAATTGTGCGTGGACGAGCTCAATCTAGAAAATGAGAAAGGATATATTGTCAGAGAAAAGAGAAAAGTACCCCCACAACCCTTATTACATCTCCAACTCCTTTAAAAATGGAGAGTACCTGTTCTCGAACTTCCTCGGTTATATCAAGTTTATCATAAGGAATTTCGCTCAATGCAGCTTCTATCTGTTCAGTTACGAGATCGAACTTGCGTGCAATTTTGTCCACTTGCAGAGCCTGCAACAGAAAAAGCACACCATAAATAAAACAAATGCACAAACATCTACCAATAAAAGCCTTTTTCGTGATCAATATACTATACTCTCTCCTTCCCACAAAGATTGGCATGCACCTAATTTTCCTAAGATCAAGAAAGTATTAGAAAAGTAAACTTTAAGTACATCTTTCCTAATATACCCTTAAATTTATTTAATTTATGCACCTTAAATAGGAGCATGTAAGACAACCAAGAAAACAACTAGACTCTCACAAGGAAAGAGCATCTCAAATAGGTTCTCTAAATATAAGATTCTCTTTACTTTAAAGAGTTTTATGGAGCCTCTTAAGAATTTCTCTCTTTATATTTAAATTAAAGATGCTCTTTATTCTGTAAAAATTGCTCTTTAATATAAAGATTTTGCGGGAGATGCTCTAAGTGGATTATAATTTAGAATATATAAATACTTTGTGAGACTATCTTCACAGAAAGGAGTATGAGTTAGGTTGCAAAACTATATAACTGAAAAACTTATAAGAAATTGCCAAAGCTAGAAAATTAAGGGTACATTCTGGGGAACTTATCTTGCATCAACTACCTACAACAATAACAGCTCCAAGAAATTTAAATTTTGATGGCCAAGGAAATAAGTTCTTTCTCCAGTATACTAATATCATCTACTTAAGAGTTAAAAGACTGAACAACAGCCACAACGATATTCCTATCTTTCCACACACAAGCAGTACTAGAATGCTAGAATCATTAAATTTCAGAAAGGATTACTAGATAGTGGAATTCAACAATATAGATATTTTGAAGTGTTATACTCTATGCCCCCTCTAACTGGATATATTATGATTTATGCACGCTATGCGAGAACCTTAATTTACGATACCAAAATGCTTGTTGAACAATTTAATAACTACGAGTCTACAAACTGAGACTATAGCTGTTTATTGCTCACAAAATCAACCTTCTTAATCATCATAAAATAATAATGGAATCATATGCCAGTAAAATAATAATGATCAACATTAGAGTTGACATGAGAGTTACAGTTCAATCTGTTTGATGGTCATATGCTATTATCAATTCCTGTATATTCTAGTCACAATCAAGAAGACAAGATTCAGCTCCATCATCTTTGAACCATTTAATCTCTCTTCTTTGCCAAGCCTTATATAATTCAATGGTAAAGTAATGAATAAAGGAATTCCCGTTAATCGAAACTAATGCACAAAAGAACATAATCTTCTGAACATACCTGAAAAATCTTACTGCCTTTATGAACCGATTTCAGCAGCTCAAGAGCCGAGTCAAGAGCGATTTTCAGCAAGTCAAGACCCTTAACGACGTCGCTTCCGATCTCCTCTTCTTCACCGTCTCTCAATTCCTCAAACAAAGGACTTAAGAGCTTCACCCTTCTCACCAGATTACCGTACATCTTCTTTGCGACAGTTCTGCACTCGGGCAATCCGCAAATTGCCTTGACCGAGTCACTTATTTGACCCAGCAGCGCCTCTTTTGCGCTCTCCGTCATTCGGAAATACAAAGAAAACGATGCAATTGAAGTTTTAGGGGAATTCAACAGAGGCCCAGATGACAAAAGGGGGGGGAATTGGTGAATATTCACAATAGAAGGTTACGGTATACCTAGTTGACTCAGTTAATTCTTCACAAAAAAATTTGCTTAGTTCAAAACCTTGAAACTTTTAGTTTCTGAGGGAAATCAGAACAACCCACATAAGAAAACAGATTTAGATTTGATATCAATAATTTGACTTGAAGTCCAATTCTGAAGGATCCGTATGAACAGAGGCTGAAGAACGGCAGATTAGAGAAAGAATGATTCTTCTTCGCTGACAGCCAGAGATTTGAACGGAAATTGTGTTTTCTTTCGGTAATGGGAATTCAGAATTAACGTTGATATTAATTATGCTTTGACTAATTATTATGAGATTGGTTAAAAATAATTGAGATTTTACTGTTTCAACTTTGAAGAAGAAAAAGTAATAAGCACTGCAGGGACAAGGAACACGACGAGGCAAGGGTTGATTGAAAGAGATGATTTCACTCATTAGTGTGAATGATTATTTTCACCATATTCTAGTCTAGTGTGATCAATAATGGAGTAACCACATTCCAATTTCTTCTACAACTTTAATTTTAGGGGTGCGTTAATACGGTAAAATAAAAAAGAAAATATTTTTAATTTTCATAGAAAATATTTTGGCTTAGACTGGTATTGTTTGAGATTCTCCAAAAGGTAGCTTATGTTGTGCTAGATTAAAAAAAAAGATGTTATAAGAAGAATCATTTTGATGTTTGATAAACATTATTGGTAAAATTGCTCCACAATCTAAAAATAGTTTTTAAGTGTTTTGTAAATTTAATTGTTTCATTATTGTGTCAATTTATATTTACTAAAAAGTACACGATCTAAATCTTTATTTATATATTATATAGTATCTTTATTTTTCTTTTATTTTATGAATAATATGTAATATATATGTTATTTCACAAATAATTACAAAATATTTATTTGAAATTTCCTTTTGAAGGAAAACATTATTTGAAATTATATAATTTAATTAATAAAAATATACAAAAAATAAAATAAAAGTATATATTGCAGGTCTGTTTGAAATGTATTATAAATCAATTAGTTTATAATACAATTTTGAATTTTAAATTTTTGAGACATGTAGTTTAATTTAGTTGATTAAATTTTGTTGAAAAGTGAAAAATTGTTATAATACATTCCAAACTGATATTATGGTTAAATGAGAAAATCTAAAATAAAATATATTGTTACATAAGATGATTTGTAAATTTTCTATATCTTTGTCTAATATATCAAAATGTATAAAAAAATTAAATATGGGATTAAATTTGAAAATTTAATTATAATTAAATGGAAAAATTAAAAGTAGAAGTTGAGAAGTGAGAAGTTACCTTTCAGCTGTTTTTCAAAATTTACTGTAGGATATTATTGTTTCTCTAATAATTAATTTTTCTAAAATTTACCAAACAATATTATCAGTTGTGCTTACCAAAAAAGCAGAAGTTATGTATCCAACAGCAATGTCAAACAGAGCCTTTATCTAAGGGAGGTGGGAATTAATTTTCCAAAAAAGGGTGAAACTTTGTTAAAACATTGTACTATAAAATTTTAATTCAATTTCCATTTGTCAATTAAACACATGTTAATACAAAATTTTTCATAAATTTGACATGTTCAATTAAAAACATCATTGAGAACCGACATGCCACTCATATATAAGTTCTCAATGATCTCTTGTTATATGAACGTTGGGAGGTATAAATTCTACCAAATATCTAGCAGGAGATCCTTTTCAATGTAGCATATATCTTTTGATTCATTTACATTACGATTATATTTATTATACTTAATTTAGGTACCTAATGTGGAAAAAAGTAATAAGACTACACAACAAATTACAAAATTCCAATTCTTGCTTTTTTCTAGTCTATATTAATTTACTAGTTTACTAGTATTAAAATGTGATGTGACATTCCTAGCATACCCTTGTCGGTGTTGAAAGTTTATATCCGTGTAATTAGTGGTTTTCTTCATTAGTTTAGCATCTAATTAAAGGCTTGTTTGATTTTGACAATTGTCGTATGCCGACGGATTGTTTAGTGGGTCTTCTTTTGCACATTTTCTAGTTGCGCATTTCTACTCTGCTGCTGGTGTCACCATAAAATTTTCCTGTAGGGTGTATGGTTGAAGCAGCATGTACGTGTACAAGATTAGAATTACCAGAAGACTCCTCTTCTATCCTCTGTTCCATCACCTAACTTGCTCTTTTAATCTTGAGCTGATGTAGAAGAGAGATATAGACATATAAAATTTATAAATTTCAATTTTCTCTCTCGTTTTTCACTTCTTTCTTACCTTTTTCTATTTTAATTTTCTATATTTTCTGCACAATGTCCTTGACACTTTCTACAGCTAGACGTTCTCAAAGACATTGTGAAAAAAAATGAAAAATAAAGAGATAAAAAGGTAAAAAAGAAGTGAAAGAAGAGAGAGAAAATTAAAATTTATAAATTTATGTGTCTATATCTCTCTTCCACATCACCTCAAAACTAGACGTTTGCATTGGAGATGCTGTAAGACTCGCCAATTTGAGTAGAATTACCATAAGACTCCTCTTCTATCCTCTGTTCTATCGCCTAACTTGCTCATTCTTACCTTCACGTGACTCTAAATCCTAATCCTGCCGCAATTACAATTCATAAGCACCTACTAGAATCGCTACTTGTTGATGTTGGGGTTTGACGTAGACCCAAGTCAGCAAGTTTTGTGTGACGTGGATGGTGAATGTGAGGTCTGATATGGACACGAGATTGGAATCATGATTAAGAGGCTGGTTTGGATTCAAATAACAATCAAGCAAAATTCTTTCTCTAAATTCTATATCTAGGCACAAAGGCACCTATCTGTTTGGCACCCAAGGCCTTTATCTATAGGCAAATCCCGAGGTACTTTATGAATTTCATACAATATGTTCGGACATAAGTACAATAAGTGAACTTAAAATTCTAGTTTTGTCTTAAAAACAACCTTAACTACCAACTGTCTTCGATGAGAAACACGCTTTTTGATTCGGTCTTGATCACTAAATCCTATTTAGCATGCTTGGGGTCAGACACTCCTAGTCAGACGGACACCAGTTCGGTACACCCTTCTGCTCTTAACTTATGTTATATGACCTCGTTCATGGCATCACCATGTTCGGCCCATTGTGTTATGATCGGCCACTTTCCTAGCCATGGCCTCTTCAGTTTTTTACCGTTGTTCAATGCACATCCTCATTGTTCAATGCACAAAGCGAGTTAGTAATCAGCGTACCTCTCGCTGATTAGACTTTTCTGGTTGGCTAGGATCCCTGATCGGACATATATGATCGGCTTAAGAGTTCCAATCTCATGTCATGTAATTTGGCCCCATTTTTAGCATTCTTCTGTTCGGTCAACCAAGTTTAGATTGGCCAACATGGCTGTCCTACCCCAAGTGTTGTCTAGATCAGAACTCCAGATCTAGATCGACCAACATAGGTCAAATCTCAAATTGACTGGAAAGTGTCTAGGGTGAAGAGATCTAGATCGACCAAAATGTGAGAGATTAGAACTCTATATACGGATTGACCAATATAGGGCGGATCTCAAATCAACTGGGAAATGTCTATTGTGAGATCTAGATAGGCCAAAATGTGGAAGATCAAAACTTTAGATTCTGATTTAGGTTAGGATATTCTCATTCAACTCTTCTCTATCAAGTCCTTGACATGCTGACTCCAAACCGTTGACACATTAGACCAATATCAACACTACTCATTAGCCTTTTCCCACCAAAGCAATGTTGCCCATCACCCCCCCCCATACGTACACCTGTATAAACCACGCTTTCTCACCAGAGATATTGACCTGAGAAGTATCAATTTTGACCTTTTCCAGATATTTGTATTTGAGAATTTTCAAAGAACCAATTTAGACTTTTTGTATTAGATTGGTATGTGAAATGTACATTAATTTGAACTAGCTATGGGTATATTCAGGGCATATTAATGTCATGAAAATTTTTTATTTTTGAAAGAATTTTACTTGTTTAAGTTCTCTGATTTGTGAATGGTTTTGTGATGAAGTGTGATCGGTCTGTGATAAAATTAATATAACATCATATGTATGACGCCATATGTTGTTGTCATATAACCACGTGGCCTGCTTCGGTGCATGGCACATGGTAGTGAATGGCGCTGGATCTTTTTTTCGGGTATGTGACTTAATTATGATGTTTTATCACTACTATTTGAAGAGTGGTGACAGTAGCAATTACAATGTTTTTGTGGCAATCCATGGTTGAGTTGATGTTGTGATCGATCAGTAATAAGAGTTGTGATGTAGTGGTGTGATGCTCACAAAAAACTATTTAGTGATGATATTGGGCTAAATAAACTACTATCTGATGAAGTGATGCAACTCTGGAAAGACTTGTGTGCTCAAACCTGTATTATGTTACAAAGAGAAAAATCATTTAAGAATAATAACAACAAAATTCATTTTTATACTTTAAAATTGTATTATTATATTACCAAGAAAAAAAATTCACTAAATTAAATAACAATATTTTTTAAATATTTTAATTATGACTTGAATTTTAGTTAAGAAAGATATAATAATAGCTTCATCATATCTTTATATATATATATATATATATATATATTACAAATTATAAAGGGTATGGAAGGGAAATTGAACCTTCTCTGTGGAAAGAAAGGGAAATTGAACCTTTGTTCAAGGGTTTGGGAGATAAATGAGATGCTATTAGATCACATGATCTTGATAATACCATTATCATCCATGAGAATAAAAAGCTAAATATTCGTCCCTTCAAAAGAAAAATATTTATATCGATCAAATTTTCAGTTTTCTATTGCCAAACAAAAATTCAGTTTACTAAATACTTGAGAAGCAACTGTCCAAACGTGACTTAGGAAAAAAATGCTTTTCAATAATATTTTTTTGGAAATAGTATTAACTAATATGGTAGTTTCAAAGTTAAAAATTTCAATAAGTTTTGGTGTGCGAGTCCACCAAAATGTTATTTTCCAACAAACCTTGAATTACATTACGTGTATCCATGGCGCACAGCCAAGCCTAATATTGCATGAAACATGTGTGTGTGGACTTGATGTAAATGCCATTATATTCTTCTTCCACATCAACGAATGAAACTGTGAAAGTACGTTGAACCAGTGGCACCTCCTAATTACATTCATTCAGGTTGGTTTCGCTAAGGGTAATTTTCACTCTAGGTCCTCAATTTTATAATTTTGTATTAATTTTGTCTCTATTTTTTTTGCCTACTATGTCTCTAATCTTTCAGTTATTATCGTATTAGATTTCCACCCGTGCGTTGCAGGGGTAGAACTCTAAAGAAATTTTATGCATAAAATGTGAAATTATGTTTATCATGTTTGATGTCATAAAAAAATACAAAATATCTTTGGCATGGAATTAATATGCACCTTACATTTTGCAAGCGGCATGTAATTGATTCTATATTTTAATGAGATAATTTTGAAATTCTTGTTATTAGTCTTGTTGAACTAATAATTTTTTATTATTTTTTATTTTTTATTTCATTTACAGACAATAAAACCCAATGACATTATTCTATGCTTCACACCCGTACGTACGAACACACTATTTCTCACACCCGTGTGTTTCACAGACACGTTATGCTGACAAAGTAAAATATAATTGAATATGAGCTATGTTCTATCTTGAACTATATCTCTACAAAATCGACGTGCAAATGGAGAATATTAAAACTCAAATAGTACCTATCAAATATTACAAACTCGCCTGAAAGTAGTTTTTTAAAAGTTATTTCATAGGCTCCTTTAGAATTTATTACATAATAATCTTAATGAAAAGTTGCATATGGGAAGAACAATTCACAGTAATCCAACTAATGGTACATTGACAATGAGTTGCTATCAAATTCACATCAATAGGACATAAGAATATGATAAAAAACTTGTCATTATAAAAAGACATTCTAAATGAAAACATCGTGTTTATATAAATCATACATGTTCTTAGAAATTTTCTAAGAAGATAGATAAGACTCCTTATAAAAGAGTTTTACTCTGATGTGGCATGAATCTAACAAAAGCAGCTCCACACTTTTATTAGATTCATACGAAATAAGGGTAAGGCTCCTTATAAAATAACTTTATCTAATTTTATAGAAGAACTCCACGTTTTTATGCTTAGTTTTATTTCCTTTTGATTTCATAGAATATCGCAATTAATTATCAAAATATAGCTTGTAACTATACCAATCTTTTGACAAAAAAAAAAAAAAACATCATGAAGGACAAAAAATAAAAAATAAAAATAATAATCAAATATAGAATAATTGTTTTTCAGTTTTTTTCCCCCAAAAAAATTCACTTTATACATATAATTATCAATGTATATAAAAATTTTCTGTCAAAACAAAATTACATCCCTGTATTAATTTTAATCTTCTCTTATGATTAATAATTATTTGCAATTTTTCTTTTAGCAAGATTTATTAATTTTCCTTCCTAATATTTGGTTGTACAACTGAAATGGTGTGATATCCAAATTTATCTCATCATTATAATAAATGTTGATAAGTAACCTTTTCAATTAGCGACAACTAGCTTGCTGCATTTCTTCTCTTGAACCGAGTTTTCAAATTAAAGGGAAAAATAGATGGTCAACTAGTCTTTGACTGGTGTTTCGAGTTTTCAAAAGAAAACCTGAGCCCAGACTGGGATTGGCCGGTCTGTGGAAACAGATTATTTCGGCCAAAAACCTGGACCAGGACTGGCCCATTTGGTCCGGTTCGGGCCTGTTCAACTGCTCCCCCTTTTTTTTCACACTCCTAATTAATGTCTAAGAAAAATACTACATGGCGCATTATGTAATTTCTAGGTAGGATAAATATCAATATGAGAAATGGTTTTAATTCAAAGATGAGTTTTTTAATCTATTTCAATTCTTATTAGTACCATAAAGTAATTTCCGTGGGTTATTTAATTATGGCTACCTAGTCATATGTGACGATAAATGACTCAAGAAAAATACTTAATCTTGAATAATAGAACTTTCATGAAACATAAGTTTTCTTTTCCCCATTTCGAAAAGGGTTTTATATAGTATTTGACTATATTAATTAAAATGTAGCTATTGATATGCATTGGTGGGTTGTGGACAATATATTATATGAAAGTTTATGTAAAAATTTAACTAATTACTAAGCTATCAATGGACTAATTTTTTCCACCATCGATTTACTTAAGTGAAAAACAAACAAAAAAAGAATAAAATGAAAGGTCATGCCAATTATTGGTAATTTGATGAGTTTCAAATAAGGTAAAAGTCTATGAAACCAGGCATCTCAATACATTTAGAGTCCGATTGCATCAATTAGTAGATGACATCAGTTGTGACATCATTATGTATTTAGGCGGAAAAGATCAAAAAATTGAACTTATAACGCCAGATAAATTAATTCAATTGTGCCAGACAAACTCTTGTTTAATACATATATATATATATTATGTCTCCAACCTTACATTTCGTCTCCAACCTTTTAATTTTCACCATTAACTACTATCAAAATCACCATTACACCATCGATTCTTTATTTTCACTATAGGTCCCCAACTTTTTAACTTTTGTACAATTTGTCCACATTTCTGTTTGGTGCATAGGACCCTAACCTTTATATTTCCTTTTTTTTGGGTCATGTAATATCCCCATTAACACATTCCGTACCTAACATTTTAATTTTTACTATTAATATCTATTAAAATTATCATTATACTATTAATTATTTAAATAAAAATAAAAGCAATATAAAATAAAAAGTCTGCCGACTTTCAGCCGCTTCAACACAACATAATGACAACATTTGGAAATATTGATTAAAAAATTAAATTTATAATGGTCTCGGTAGATATCAAATTCTCATCGAAGAAAGTTGTTAATCTAAGTATCAGCACAACGAATCAGATTAGATTTCTTAATCTACCATATATCACATGGCCAGTACGGGTTGGGTAGATTCGGCCCAAAAAAGTTGACTTTTGATTTATAAAAAATCAAACATAATCCCAGTGCTCTAATTCTAATTTAATTTCTTGTCTCTTTTTATGAATATTATTATCCTGATTTGCCATCGATCTGTTATCCGTCTCAATCCGATCTGATCTGCCAATTGTGGATCTCAAGACGGATTTCGGGGTTTTAAAAAATTTGTGAAAAAGGGAAGTCTCCACTCCCTCTTTTGTTGTCAGAAATGACATCACTTCAAGGGGTTAGTTCTGAAATGACATTATTATATTTTAGCAGTAGCTAAAGGAAACAGGGTAAATTTAGAATGAACTGAATGTGTTAGTAGTAAATTCGACAGGAATTAACAATAGTAATTGAAAGGTTAATGATGGAAGGTGTTAGTAGAGACATAACAAGACAATAACTCAAATGTTAGAGATCCTATACGCCTAAAAAATGATAATGATAAAATTGCATAAAAATTAAAAGGTAGGGGATCTATAGTGAAAATGAAGAATTAAGGGTATTATAGTCATATTGATAGGGTTAATTGTGAAAATTAAAAGACTTCAGATATACTACGATAATAAATGAAAGGTTAAGGGCCTAGTAAGCGCAAAAAAAACTGGGGACAAAATTGATACAAAATTGAAAGTTTAGAGACATAGAGTGAAAATTACCCTTTCATTAAAAATAATCTATCATCATCTAGGCGTCTATGTGGCGCGTCATTTGACACTATATATAAGTGTCTCACCGGAGACCGAGACTATTTATTTCTTGGGTAGAAATATTAATAAATATAGAGTCTAACTAAACGTGGAATAGTATTAAATTTCGGTAGACTCAAACGGCAAATCTTATTGAAAAATATTTAGTTTTTTATAACATTTAATTTTTTTTTCTGAAGAACTTTTTTATGACATTTTATATTAGCCCATATTTTAAGACTTCTAGATAAATTTATAGTACTCAGTGAGTGCTGAACACTCGATATTCTTTGCAAATAAAAAACTTATATGTGAATTCAAGGGCCCAAATTAATTAACAAATTGGGACCTCTGAATCCACACGTCAGTTCTTGATTTTGCCATTAAGATGAAGTAAGTACTCATGAAGTACTAGAATTCCGTGTGAGAGAGTATATAATAAATAATATAAATATGACTCGATCAATTAATTTAAAGATTAAGTGACACTAGCATGGTATTACAACATAAATATATCATGTGTTCAAATTTCACTGCACTGAATTAAAAAGAAATATTCACAGGTTAGGTTTTAATGTCCAAGAATAAAAGAAAAAAAACCACGAGACCTGTTGAGCAATATTATAAATCTATAATAAATAATGTACATATATCCAATCAACCATATTAAATTTTTAGATTAAGTGGCGTTTCACATATCCCACTCTCTCGTGCACCTTGTCGGGTTGAAGAAGCTCTTAATTTCTCATGGTACCATGAGCAGCTGAGGAATCGGGAGCGGGGAAGAAAGTTGAGGAAGGAGATTTAATTAATTTATTATTACTTATTTTATTTCATACATATGCTTGTCTTTTTTGTATTGAACAGTTGCATCCACTTGATTACTGAATTCTAATGACACATTCGGTCTTCATTGGTTATTCTTGCAATTACATATAAACTGCAATTAACTTGTGAGTTTATTTTTGTGAGTTTCAAACTAATCCCATATCTAATTAGGTGAATTCACTCTGTGTGTAAATATGTGTAAGCGTCAATTAAATATAAATTTAAACATCAGAATTTCTTATCCTTCTCGATTTATCTCAAGATGACTCTTTAGTCATATTGTCATTCCAATATCCAACCATTACTTGTGTAACGACATCTAAGACGAATCGTAGTGATCACCTACTGTAAGGGACGTTTCTCTATTACTCACAAAAAAAAAAAAATAAATAATAGAGTTTGTATGGCCCTTCCATCCCATTTCCTAGTAATCCAAGAATCTTTCTCCTCCCCTTTTCTTACAATCCAATTCTTCCACCTCTAATATCATCTTACAATGAGACTCTAAGAGTCCTAATTTAGAGCCTGAGGGTGCTCCTACTTTTATAACTCACATATGAAATTAACAATGGTAAAATCACTGCTGGTTTCATGTACGGAAAGCAGGTTGGCTCATGTGAGGCTATTGATCAAAAATCTAGAAGAAAATGAGTACATTAGTCATGTCACTCTTGATTCTTCAAGTAGTGGAATTACTCCTTTTCTTTTCAGAAAGTTATCATTATTGTTTCATTAAAAAAAAAAAAAATTTTTGGGTAAATTTCACAAAAGGTCCACAATCTTTACACTTTAAACCGCTTAGGTCTCTAATTTTTTTAACACGTTGGATCCTCAACTATTCATAAAGACCCACAAAAGGTCTCTATTAACGAAATCCATCTAAAATTCCGTTAAGGGGTTGAGCAAATTACCATTGTACTCTAATTCTTTAATTTTTTTTTTTAAAAAAAAGAATTTAAAAATTTTAAAAAATAATTAAAAATGAAAGAGGGGGCCCTCCTCTTTGCTGCCATTTCCGACAATGAATAGCAGTGAAGTTCACTGTCGGAAATGACAGTGAAGAGGAGGAGTCTCCCCCCTTTTTCATTTGCTAGAAACGACGGTGAAAAAGGAGCGAGACTCCCCCACATTCACTGTCATTTCTAAAAGCTAAAAGGGTAGAGTCTTTCTCCTCTCATGAAAGAGGAGACCGTCCTCCTTCTTTTTCACTGCCGTTTCTGGCAGATGAAAGAGGGGGACTTGGTTGCCATTTCTGGCTACTGAAAGGAGGAGTCTCCCCTTTTTCATCTGTCAGAAACGGCAGTGAAATAAGGGGGCGACTCCCCCTCTTCACTACCATTTCTGGCCGTGAAGAGGGGGCGCCCCCTTCATTTTTTAAAAATAGTTAAAAGATAACGATTTAAAGATAATTTGTTCAGTCACTTAACAGAATTTTGGATGAGTTTTGTTAACAGCGACCTTCTATGTGTATTTATGTAAGGTTGAGAACTCAGCGCGTTAAAAAAAAATTAGAGACCCAAGTGATTTAAAGTGTAAAGGTTGAGGACCTTTTGTGAAATTTACCCATTATTCTTCTTTATTGTCATTCTTCCCTCCGAGAATAATAGCCAGTTGCTGGAACAAGCCTGTTATTAACAAAAGAATAAGAACCAAGTGAACAACCCTGGTAAATGTTAAATAATCAATCCTCTAGAAAACGAATAAGAATAATATCAATGGGTGTAGTCGTGTAGATAATGTTTCTTGGATCAATATATGCATAAACAAGAAGTCTCAAGGACAAGTCTTTTTACATTTATTGTTGCATAATTGCATTCACATAAAAGGGAATTTTGTTATAGTTTCCTCTTAATACCTATATATATTATATATATATTCACATACAGAGATGCAGAGGGAGGCATGCATTTGTGCAATAACTGACTGTGGGCATGGAGATACTGTATTGCACTTTTGTTTTATTTTGTGCTTTTGTGTTGCTGACATACACGTGGAGGGTTCTGAATTGGGTTTGGTTTAGGCCAAAGAAGGTGGAAAAATCCCTAAGACGGCAAGGTCTTAATGGGAGCTCTTATAGATTCTTCTATGGAGATTTGGGAGATGTAATGGAGATGACGCAAAATGCCAAATCCAAACCGATCAGTTTGTCAGACGATATCAAGCCACGAATCATACCATTCTTCCTGAAGACCCTGGAGGACTATGGTAATGTTTGCATGTTAACTGTTTGGGAAAATTCCCCTAAAGAAAGAAAACTAAGGAACTAGTCTAGCCCGGTTGGCTTTTTAGCATGATCTGTAATTGTATCACATAAAATTTTTACTAACTACAGACTGAAAACTTGAGGTTTAGTTCAATTCTCATGGCCATGACTTGCAGGTACCAATTGCTTCATCTGGTATGGGCCAAGACCCTCACTTATAATCACGGAGCCTGAACTCGTAAAGGAAATACTGACTAAGAATTATGTATTCCAGAAACCAAAAAACACAAATCCCTTGAACAAGCTGCTTGCACAAGGAGTAGTGAGCTATGAGGCAGACAAATGGGCCAAACATAGAAAAATCATCAGCCCTGCTTTCCATCTAGACAAGTTGAAGGTTTGCCCTTTCTTATAATACAAAGTGCTTGATTATGAAACTTATTTAATTTCATGATTTTTAAGGAACATATGAGCAGATTAGATGAACTAGAAAGAGACTATATTGATGAAGAATTTGTTTTTACTCATACTTCCTACAGCTTATGATGCCAGCTTTTTATTTGAGCTGTGAAGAGATTTTGAGCAAATGGGAAGAGGGTCTATCTCAAGGAGAATCATGTGTGGTTGATATATGGCCTTATCTGCAAAATTTATCTAGTGACGCAATATCAAGAACAGCATTTGGTAGTAACTACCAAGAGGGACGAAGGATATTTGAACTTCAAAAAGAACTAGCTGAACACATTGTGAAGGCTTCCCAATCGATCTATATTCCTGGGTGGAGGTAACAAGTTTTTTTTACTAGCCTCAAAGAAATTTCTACACTACAAATTTAGTGATTAATTTAAAGTCCTTTGTGTTCTGTTTTCTGAGATGCTATATTCTTGTATATAGGTTTGTGCCAACTAAAAGGAACAAAAGGATTAAGCAAATCGACATGGAAGTTCAAGCATCAATTAGAGATATCATAAATAGAAGGGAGAAGGCAATGATGGAAGGAGAAGCATGTTATGCTGATTTGCTCAGCATATTCTTGGAATCCAATTTCCAAGAAATCAAACAACATGGAAAAAAGAGTTTCGGACTAAGAAAAGACGAAATTGTGGAAGAATGCAAGTTGTTCTATTTTGTTGGAAAAGAAACCACTTCTGTGTTGCTTGTCTGGACACTGGTTCTACTGAGTGAGCATTCAGAATGGCAGATGCGGGCTAGAGATGAGGTCTTGCAAGTATTTGGTGGTGAAAAGCCTGATTTGGAGGGCTTAAATAACCTAAAAATTGTAAGCAATTTGCAGCTTTTGTAGCTCATTCGAAACCATAATTAAGGTTTCATCCTTTCAGTTCAAATGTTCATCATCTTACTGTAGGCATATGTCTAGATTTTGCACTGAAAAAATAAAAAATCAAATGAATATATGTGACTATTTCTTCCCATTTATAAATATGAGATTTCTTCACGCAGGTTACCATGATTTTGTACGAGGTTCTAAGGCTGTATCCACCAGTAGTTGCTCTTCCTCGGAGAGTTTATGAAGAAACGAGATTAGGGAAACTAGTACTCCCAGCTGGAACACAGCTCTCACTGCAAACAATGATTCTACACCATGACCACAGAATCTGGGGAAAGGATGCCATGGAATTCAAACCAGAGAGATTTAGCGAAGGAGTATCAAAGGCACAGAAGAAACAAGGTATATTTTTCCCATTTGGTTGGGGACCTCGGATCTGTATTGGACAAAACTTTGCCATGATGGAGGCAAAGATGGCAATCACTATGATTCTACAACGCTTCTCTTTCGCGATCTCACCATCCTATACACATGCTCCTCATGTAACTACAACACTTCAACCTCAGTATGGTGCTCATCTTGTTCTACACAAGATATAGGCATATAGCTCAAAACAATTTGTATAATGTTTCAAGCTTATAGTATTAGTCATTTGCATCATCCTCTACATCTCATGATTTGTAACCTTATAATAACATGAAATTTTGACTATGTAATGAGACTGATGTTTTATGTCTGTAAAGTACATGAGTTGTGGCTGGCCTTGTCAGTGTTTCTGTGATGCCCTTTTACCCCAAGAACCCATTATTTTGAAATTTCGTATTACTTATAATTGTGAGTAGTAATAATACTATATGCTTGATATACAATTCCTGATTTCTTAGAGGATGGCTATATCCTCTGTAGAATAAGTCGAGAGCCGTGCTGAGGTTGAACCGTTGTAAGCATATGAGGAGCATGCGTGTAGGGCGGGGAGAGGTCGAAAGAGAAGCGTTGTAGAATCATAGCCATAGCCATTTTTGCCTCTATCATTGCCAAATCTTGTCCAGTACACATCCAAGGTCCCCACCCAAACGGGAAATACAAACCTTCTTTCTTCTGTGCCTTTGAGATCCCTTCGCTAAATCTCTCTGGTCTAAACTCCGTTGCGTTCTCTCCCCAAATTTCGCTGTCATGATGTAATAATATTATTTGGAGTGATAGCTGAGTCCCAGCAGGAAAAACTAGATTTCCTAATCTTGTTTCTTCTTAAACTTTTCGAGGAAGAGCAATTACTGGTGGATACAGTCTCACGACCTCATATAAAATCATAGTAACCTGAAAAGAGATCTCAGAAGTGTTATAAACAGGGGAAATAGTGCAAGTTCAAGACATTCATTTCGTATTTACTTTATCAAAGGGTGCTTCTTGCGATTTTTATATTTTAAATTCGAATAACTTACAATTTTCAGGTGACTTAGGCCATCCAAACCAGGCTTTTCATCACCAAATACATGCAAGACTTCTTCTCTAGCCCATATCTGCCAGTTTGTATGCATACTTAATAGAACCAATGTCCAGACAAGCAACACAGAAGTGGTTTCCTTTCCAGCAAAATAGAATGACTTGCATTCATCTACTATTTCGTCTTTGCTCATTCCAAAACTCTCGTCCCCATGTTGTTCGATTTCTTGCAAATTGGATTCCAACAATATGCCCAACAAATCATCACTATGCACTGCCCCCACTTTCATCGCTTTCTCCCTTCTATCTATAATATCTCTTAGTGATGCCTGAACTTCCTTTTCGATTTTTTTCATTCTTCTATTCCTCTTAGTGGGCACAAACCTATAGACGAAAATGTATCAGTTTTTTAAAAATAAGACATGCCTGAGCAAATGAAAATGTCTATTTTTCTAACTACTCATGAGCTAGTTGATTTCTTCATAGACTAATGAAAAGCATATTTTGTTACCTCCATCCGGGTATGAAGTTAGACTGGGAAGCCTTTATGCTGTGTTCAGCTTGTTCTTTCTGAAGTTCAAATATTCGTCTTCCCTCTCGGTAGCTGCTACCAAATACTGCTCTTAATAATGCATCACTAGATAAATCTTGGAAATAAGGGCACACGTCAAGTTCACGTGGTTCTCCTTGAGAGAGACTCTCTTCCCATTTGCTCAAGTTGTCTTCACAACTCAAAGAAAAAGCTGGCATCATAAGCTACATGAAGCACGGAAGAAAAGAAATCATATCAACAATAAGTTTTCTCCTTCGAATGAATCTTTTGTTTCTTAGGGAAGTAACTCGGTAAGAGTCTTGATTACAAAATCCATTAATATAATCTCTTTTAGGTTCACTTTTTAACTTGCTAATATGATCCCTATCAAATCTTGAAATTAAAGTAAATTTCACATTCCAGCAAAAAAGAATAAGAGTTGAGCAAACCTTCAACTTCTCTACATGGAAAGCCAGGTTCATAATTTTTCTGTTTTTGGCCCATTTTTCTGCCTCATAGCTCACTAATCCCCTCTCAACCAGCTTGTACAATAGATTTGTGTTTTTTGGTTTCCGATGTATGTTGTTGCTAGTTAAGATCTCCTTTACGAGTTCAGGCTCTGTGATTATAACCAAAGGACTTGGCCCATACCATATGAAGCGATTGTTACCTGCAATTCATGACAACTTAAAAGGATTGATGTATAATTGTGCGAAAAATTATCAATTTTTCTTTGCTTCGAGTGCAAATTATTCACTTAATCACGAAAAGAATATTGATGGTGCCACATTGAAATAAACGTCAGTTCTAAAAGACTCCATGTTACATCTGTAACTCTAGCTTTCTATTATTTGCAGCGCATTCTTCATATATGTTTCTTGAGTGCTGCCAAATGGAACTGCAAGAAACAATTCCAAAGAAAGAAACATTGAAGATAGGTAGACACATCTATCAGTCCATTTGGGCACAACTTCAGATTGTTTACATATTATCCTTTGGATGGACTAAAGAATTTTCAAGATACACATAAAAAGATTACTTTACTGATAGCTTAAATGCCTCATCTCTAAAAGCCACATGCTCTTCCCGAATGGAAAAAAGGACCTTCTTAGAAAGACTGTTTCATAAACCAAAATAAGCCCAGACGAGACACCCGGAATTCATAATTAGAACACTTGTAAAATGAAAAGCCTTTCGACCTGACGTGTAAAACAGAAGTCTGTTTGTCTTACATAATCTGTCTAAAGCTATTAGCTAAGTGGAAAAAGAGCTTACTGCCAAATCAGCCATGTGCTGTGTGAGAAACCAAATTTCAATACCCTCATAGACAAGCCTATATAGAATTAGATGATAGAATTTCTAAACTTGTTTCTCATTTTTCCTTTCTTTAGGCATTGTCATTGACATGGAATTTCACAAACAGCTACCAGGCAATAACATGAATTAAAATTTAAACATACCATAATCCTGCAGTGTTTTCAGGAAGAAAGGTATGATTCGTGGCTTGATATCGTCCGACAAGTTGATTGGTTTGGATTTGGCATTTTTTATCATTCCCATCATCTCTCTCAAATCTCCATAGAAAAATCTGTATGATCTTCCATTAAGACCATGCTGTCTCATGAACTTTTCCACATTCTTTGGCCTAAACCAGACCCAATTCAAAACCTTCCATGTACTTATCAGTAACACAAAAGAACCACACACACCAACTGTGGAATACAAAATCTCCATGCCCACAAACAATAACTACATAGATACAAGTCTGCCTCTGCTTTTTTCTGTATGTGAATTTAATTTATATAGGTATTAAGAGGAAACTGTGTAGCAAAGTCCCTTCCTCGTATGTGAATGCCACCAAAAATATAAAAAGACATGTCTTTGCAAACTTCTTGAGTTCTTGGTTTATGTATTAATAAAATGGAAACAGAGAATGGAACTGGGCACTTTCCTTTGCAGGGAGGAAAAGGATAAAAACAAAACAATGTTAACTTTTTCCAAAAGGGGATGGGCTAAACGGTATACAAGATCTTTGTTTGGTTCATTAGCATCAACTATATATATATTTCTCGTAAATGTTAAACCACAATATTATGCAAATATAGACACTAATCTAATTGAAGAAGAAGATAAGCATTTAAGTAGAGTAGAACATTTGGGAGCAGATGAAGCAGTCTTGTGAAGGAAAGGAGCACAGAGCAAGAATCTTTTACATTCTGACCATATTGTGTTACATCCTTTGCTTTCAAATTAGTTTCAATCATATTTCTTACATTCAACTCACTAAATGTCAGCTTATTAATGATTTTTAATGGTTTGTTATCTGATGATCCAACCTATTTAACAATTGACATGTCTGACTCTTCAATTGTTATTCCTTTTTGCTCAAAATTTCCCCCCTTTTGAAAGATTGTTATGACAGTTAAGTGTAAGAGTATGTCCGCTGGCACAATGTGGATAGGTGTACACGTGGCGAATGGAGTGAAAAGAAGAAAAAGAACAAAAAAAAAAAAAAAAATCTCTGATTGAACATATGGATTCAAGAAGTAATAGGCTATGTGTAAATCTGGTTTAAGAAGAGAGGAAGGATAAGAGAAATAAGGTTAAGGAAATTCTATAGAGGAGTTAAGGAAAAAAATCCATTAAAATTGGTAGTTTATTATTCTCCCTCCATCCCAATTATATAAGCTTTTTTTTTTTTTTCCTTTCTTGGATGTCCCAAACATTTGTTATTCGAGAAGTTATTATTTGTATTTTGTATTTCTTCTACAAATATACCTAGTAATAATTATTTTTCTTAAATAAGGGTATATTAGAAAAATCATTACTTTCCAATAACTTTTCTTAATCTTTATCAAAAAGGTAATCAAGCATGTTGGTTGTCAAATGGAGCCTTAATTTTGCGACTGTTGGGCTTTCTTGCCTCCCACTACGTGGTGTTGCCATTGCAAGTCTTTGAAAAAGGAGCGACATGCCACTTAGCCAGTGGTGGTGTTAAGATTTGGAAGAATAATTCGATAAGAAAATAAAATCATAAATATTAGATAAAAGTTAATTACTTCATCTTTTTCCTCGCTACTTTAGTTACTCTTAAATAAGAAAATATTACCATAAAGACATAATAATATCATTGATCTTACACTAGTTGCTGGAAATGGACAAGAAAATTGATTCAATTTCCGTGCTAATATACCCTTTAATTTGGGTACAAAAAGTCAAAAATACTTCTACTGCATCTCTGCCACTCATTTATCTATTTCGACAAACATTAAAAGAAAGATTTGTACACTTCCAAAACAAATTACCACAAACGTAGAGTATAAATAAAGGAAAATAATATAATAAATATTAATTAATTACACTAAAAGGATATCTAATTACAAGTATATATCATTTTGTATACGAGTCATTTCATAATACACAACATTTGGGGAAAAGGTAGCTTACATTATTTCACCATACACACAATTCATATTTAAGGAGTAGTATTGACAGTATCACCCATTGTAGAACCAAGAGTGTGGTAATTTATGTAATGGCTTGGTGCAGAGTGGTGTCTTCTCCCTTTAGGCATACAATTATCCAAAGCTTTACCATTGAACACGTCATGTTTCCTCCCTTCCATCGGCTTAAACGTCGTCGAAGTCGTCATATGATCTTCCGGTTTCATCCCGGCTAGCAGCCTCGATGAGGCGACCGAAGGAGATGAAATGAGGAGGAAAATGAATATGGGCATGAAGAATGGAGGCATAATGGACAATTGTGTTATCTGTTTGAGTTTTAAGAAAAGAGTTTGCTTCAAAATTTGATGCCTTTGAAACATGCAAGTTCAATTGGCTTTTATTTATATATATATATATATAATATATGATGATGATGATGATGAAGGGAAAGGCACTCTTGAATTAAGAGGGGCAAGAGGCCTTAATAAATGGACTCGTGAAGTAGTGAGAAAAAGTGGAGATATCACCAGCTCATAACCTAGTTTTCCAGCAGTAGTAGTTGCATGACCATTCTACAAGTTGACTATAAACTTTTGACCAATATTATGCATATATAACAGATAAAAAAATCTATGCTCAAAGGAAAAGGAGAAAAAAAAATCTCTCTGGGTTAATGTAACGTATGCATATGTTATTTTGATCTTTTTGTATTTTGAAAAGTTCTAGCCTTGTCATGTTCTGTGCGCGCTTTATCAATGCATTTAGCGGTGCCTAAATTCAAAGTTTGGGTTTTTGATACTTTTTCAGACCTTATACTTTTTAGTACGATCCTTTTACATGCAAATTAAGATTTGTACTGAATTGTTTAGTATTAACATTGATATTTAGTAGTTTATAATTGGTGTTGTTTTACGTCATAGGGTCGGTTTTTTTCCCTTAAAGTACAATTACAATTTATATTGAATAATACTATTTATCTAGACTAGAGACCGGTCTCTAATCTATTGACATTTTCTCATTGAATAATAAATGAGTTGATGTCTTTATGTATTTATTATGATTATCCACTTATCCTCCAAATTGATTTTTAATCTGGATAAATAGCGCTACTTATTTGTATCGTAGCAGCCCAAGTACGCAAACACAACACAAATAAATTAACAATACAAATATTTATATAGGGGATTACAAATTACAAGTAAAACTTAGACAAACTCTCATCTAAGAGGAATCGAACTTTGTCCCAAGACCTCCGCCTTCACCCTAAATCAAACCGGCTAGGGTGGCATTAGGTGATAGGGTAGATTATATAACAATATATATGGATGAAGCTTATCTTTTGCACTTTTCTCCGTTGACATTTCTGAAAATTGTACTAAAAAATAAATGAACTCATCATTTATAAATGCCATTGCTTTGATTCATCCATTTCATGCATGTCCAACTGGAAATTTATATTTATGGCCTATATATCTTTGGGATAATTCAACTCTTTTTCTTTTTCTTTTTTAAATATATAAAAGAACGAGTAGGTATCCTTGGGATTAATTCGACATTTTTCTGAAGCTTTCTCTCGGGTCACTTTACAACGTTTAAAAATCAAACTGGTTATTGAATAAAAAATGGAAATAGGTCTACTGTAAGGAACAAGTTCAGAAAAAATACTAAATAAATAATTAATAGATAAATTATTTGACCTATTACAGTTAACTTTTTAAGGTGGAATCCAAGTCTTTACTTATATGGTATAAGAGTTTAAATATATACACATCAGCAAGACCACAGGCTTCTAGAATTTTCCAATTGTCCACTGCTTCTTTCAGAAGCATTATGCTCGTTCTCTTCAAAATTAGTGTGCTCTAATGAGCCTCTATCTTGCGCTCCTCACATCTTCTTTCTTTACGAGCATTGAAATATTATTTTTTCTTACAATGATTTAACTGTTGATTTGACAACTACTCAATAATCACCACATATTTCAAATATTAATTAAATATCTATCACTTATTTTTATTTATTATAAATTCTTTTTATAAATTGATTTTATAAATTTAATCAAACGGATCTTTAGTTTTAGTAAATACAAATGGAAGCATAAATAAAATTTGTCCGGCGCTTTGGAATCACTTTTCGAGTATATATTTTTCACGGGGGTTGAACAAGTGGCAAGATCCAAGGGGTCAACGTGGTCGAATCAATCGCAGCAATAGTCCCTTTCCCCTACGTACCTCACCAATATTATCTTTCAAAGACTCAACTACCTATGCTAGAATTATTCAACTGCAAGCATTTAATCATGCGGTGATCATCTTCATATGGTTACACGTAGCCACAATCACAATGACATCCTCTTTTGGCTGTTAGAAATGATCTTACATTAGATATGACATCTTTACAATGTTAAACAAATAACATATTATAATATTAGTCACTGATATAATGTATAAGAGTAATTAATAACGAGCTTGCATCATAACTGATATTATTTTACATCACTGTCTGATATTATTACAGCACATGCTAGATCATGTCTAATCCAATTCCCTCATGTGCTATCGAGTCCTTAAGCAAAAACACTTGAATTCAACCACGTTGCCCGTCAAATTGGATGCCGAAAATGAGTGACAGAAGTAATGTGACCCATGCTTGCTATATATATATATATATATATATTTCTTTTGCCAAAATTTTTTAAATGTCTTCTTGTTTAAATAGCACAAAACTCAAGAGAAACTTTATTTTGGTTACACAGACATGTTATTATACATGCGCATAATATGTGGTATACATTCAGGTTATAAGTGTGAAATGTATGTAATTTAGATATTTGACACATATGCATGTAGGCATAATAACGTGTCTGTGTGTAGGCAAAATAAAATTCATACACAACTCAGTCCCGACCCTGAGAATTTTAATGCCTTGTGCGATAATGCAAAATGGTGCCTCTTTCAATTAAATAAGAGCTATATTAGACTAAAAAGTAAATATTATTCTAATAATAGTATTTCACATTAAAAACAAACATTTTCATTATATAGCGCCTCTTTCTTATTAACTTGTTGGTTTTATGGTATGATTATTTTCTTTTCTTTTCCTTTTTTCTCCCCCGTTAATGGTGAACGGTAAATTTAAATTACAAAAGTAGGCATTATTTAATTTTTTTAAAATAATAAAATAATACATTCTAATTCTTAACCCAATAATTTTTATTAAACTTTTTAAAAAATTAGTGTCAGAATAATGCATTTTTTTTTAACAATTACATTCTAAAAGTTTTTCAAAAAATTTAAAGTCACACCTATATAACAAAAAAAAAAATTTTGACACCCCTTCAATGATGAGGCCTGATACAATTGCACTACTCACACGCCCTTTGTGCCACCAGTAACACAACTCTTTGGCCGAGCTACTTTAGTGAACTTGGTTTTTTGGCCAATTCCATGACCGATCTGGATTGTTTCCTGATTTTAGAATCGTTGAATGAGTCCCGATTTAACACTATATGTTATGACACTATATGGTGCCACGTGCTTATGTATGCACGCCACATGAGAGACCACATATGTCTGTATGACACTATATCATATCATATATATGGTTTTATATGTTGGGATCGTGATTTGAATTAGGATTTTAATAACCTCTGGCATACATTAAGGAGTAATGCTATAATTCTCAGTCAGTTTACTAATTATTTCACCAGTTTACAATTTAAATCTTAAAATATCTAAAACTCAAATTATTTAAATGCCTTAATTAATAATTTTACTCTTCTTGTTAATACACAATTGATAGACCAATTGGTGAATCAATGTGAAAGTTTATCATTACTCTATGTTAAGAATGGGCTCAAAACAATCGCCTAAAATTGAGCTGTTGAAGCTCCAAAGCATTATCCTTTCGAGAGTTGGGAGGAAGAATTTGATTTGAACTCTTGGCAACTAAAACTTGGATTCGAAGTCCTAGATAGCAACAGTGGCGAATCTGGCCCTGGCCCGTGTCAGCCTAAATTTTTTCAAAATTTATTTAGAAAAAATTAAAAAAAATTCATATAATAAATGAAAAAGAATAACTCAAAATCAAACTTGAAGTCTAGTAAAAGTTGCGACAACTAAGTACGAGTTGCCTGCGACGGTTTAAGATTGCAACATATTTTCCTGACTGTAGCATTTTAGACGCCAGGGATAAAGTGGGCTCCTCTTACTTATGGAAGAGCTTGCTATGAGGTAAAGATGTTATCTGTCGCGGGACTAGATGGCTGGTAGGCAAAGGGGAACATATACTGATTTATTATGATAATTGGATACCTCGCTATACAGCTTTTAGGCTGACTACTAGGCCACAAGGCGGGCCACAATGGGTGAAGGACTTACTGGATGGTAACGGTGGATGGAATATATCGTTAGTTCGAGCTTCGTTCTGGCCAGTGGATGTAGAAGCAATATTATTTATCCTTGTCGGCAGTGGTGAAGAAGAGGACGAAATTTTATGGCATTTTACACCGACAGGGGATTATTCGGTCAAGAGTGGTTACCACCTTCTCACCACCGGTGCACAAGATGGGCAACCGAGTAGTTCTTCTCCTAGTGCGAAGTGGTAGAAATCATTTTGGCAAATGAAGATCCCTCTGAAGGTTAGAGTTTTTGCATGGCGACTCTTCAATGGTGCAGTTCCTACGTCGAAGAACTTAATGAGACATCATATCAGTAGTGGGTCTTGGTGCGCAGGATGCGGAGGCATTGAGGGGAATAACCACATTCTTGTGTGGTGTATTCAAGCAAAAAAGATTTAGGAGAATTCGGGTTATTGGCAGTACATTAAAAGGATAGGTAAGATGAAATTTTCTCAATTTTTGGCAGCCGTCATGGACAAGCAATGTGCAGTGGATAGTGACAATATGGTGATGCTCTTATGGGCCGTTTGAGGGCTGAGAAACAACCTGTTTTTCCGTAAAGAGCAGCTAAACGGTGATGTAATAAGAGAAAGGGCTTCAACTTACCTGGAAAGTTATCAAAGAGTGGCAGGGGCCGAAAAAGGTAGAGGCGGGCAGAATTTAGGAGTTCAATGGAGAGGGAACACTGGTTGCACAGATGGGATGATCCTATCTACTGATGCCGCAGTGTGAGGCTCATCTGTGGGAGTTGGTAGATACGCGTGGAGGGAGGGGGAGTTGTGATGGCATTTGCAGTCACGCTTGATGAGGTCTATAGTGTTGAACAGGCGGAGGCAATGGCGATACGCTATGGCTTGCAACTCCTAAAAGAAAGATCGATACGAGTTCGCGAGGTAAAGACGGACACTCTAAATGTGATTCAAGGCCTTGGAGATCGGAAGATAACGGTAGCTTAGCTCCTTTGTTTCATCACATTAGAATCTTGCTTATTGATAGACATTGTGGCTTCTGTACACATATTTCACGGGACAATAATCGGGTGGCCCACTCACTTGCATCTTTTGCCTTAGCTAGGCCAGGGATGCATTTGTGCACATCTTGTATTCCTATTTTCCTTGCCTCATTTTTTGGGGCTAGTACGTGAATGAAGCTTGGTTTACTCAAAAAAAAAAAAAAACTTACCGCAAGATGCATAGAAAAATCTCAGCCTAGCATTCGTGAATACGATAAAACTAGTGATCCTAAGCCTAGCTTTATATTTTGAATGGTAATGTTCAGTGTTCTGAGTCTAGCATTCTTTTTTAATGTGGTAAAACTCATTGTGTCCTTGAGTTTGGTGTGAGTGAAAATTCTATATGATTACAAAAATCTTTCATGCAGTGAAAAATCTCTATCTTTAATGGTTAGTGATTTTTCTCTTTTTTATTTGGAATTTTCCATATAAATCTCGTGTTGTTATCCTCTTATATTTTCTTTTCTCCTATTCAATTTACATACTCAACATTGAAGGCAAATGTCTTGAAATTAATGGCTAATGTGGTCTATCTCGTTTGGTTAGGGATTTAGCGAAGGTTTTGGGACTTGAATGTCCCATGTTCAATTCCAATGTATGGGGTTTTTTAATGTAGATTTACGTGTATGGAGCTTTTCAATGTAGATTTAATTCTACTTATTGTAAATTTATTTTACTTTTTTTAGCAAGACTTATATTTATACGCATTTGTACCACTACCTCTGTCCCAATTATTTGGTTCTCTTTTCTTTAAAGATGTCTCATTTATTTGGTCTTTTTTGAGTTCATTTACAATTATACCTTTATGTAATCTTGAAAATGTAACATATTTATCTTTTCCAATACTATTCTTAACTAACTAAATAATAAGGATATTTTAAGAAGTTTGTTGTATAATTGTCTTTTTCAATACAATTATTAATTCTTATGAAAATGCAAATAAGACTAAATAATTAAGAGGGGAGTTGTAATAAAATATAGATTGAAATTGAATATTAAAAAAATGCGAAGAAAAAAAAAGAGTTAGTCTAGAAAATTTTATAGGTTGATTTCCTACGGCATATTATCATACACTGTGCATTTCGAAAACTAAGCGAAAATAATTTAGAGAAATCAAATAAGTTGGGACATGTTAAGCCTGTTAAACTCTTAAAGGTTAGCGCACATTCTGGCACTACGCATGCTGGACCATCTCTCGGCCTGCTCCTTGAAGTGGCCTGGGTGTAGCCCATCCAAGCTTAGGACTCGTTTGGAATCGTTTATAATATGTTGTATTATAAAAAATAATTATTACTTCATTGAAATTCAATTTGAAATTGACACGTGTCTCTTTTTTCAAATTTTTGATTTGAAATGCGGGCCAATCTTTCTTTTTTAATAGCAAAAACAGTCACCTTTTTGACTATAAATGCCACAGACCCGGTCTTCGCAGTAAAGAAATCAAAAATTTCAAAAGCCAATGCATTTTCTGCGCCGTCCATTGTGTTTGTCAGGAAAAGAAATCATTACTATTATAAACAAGCTGTTTACAATTGGTGCCAAACGGACCCTTAGAAAATATAAATATGGGAAAGAAGCAATATTTGACAACCAATTATAATTGAAATACATTATAATTAGATTTTGTGGTACAGTCACCCCTAAACACCTCTTAACAGTGGCACTACTCATAACCTGTTCCTTTAGCTAAAGTGTAGCCCACCAACACTTGTAAATATTAGAGCACTTTCAATGTAGGAAAATGAATGGAAAAATGTAAAAAGGGAAAATGAGGGTAGCCCTTCCTTTGGATTTTTCCACCCCCAATTTTGAGGGTTCTTCCCTAACATTGTATCACTTGTTTTTTGGGGGTGGGGGGGGGGGGTAGAGCCAAATTTGGGGTTTTCCCCTGACATTCGAACCTAGAATGAGCAAATGTACTATGTTCATACTTGTTTGATTTGGATTTTTTTAAAATCAATTCTTCCTCAAACTCAATTTCAACCACACCTTTATATATTAAAATAATCTTTATATATAAATTCGTTATTTTTTTTTTACATTTTAGCCACACATATTCTCTTAAAAAATAACTTTTTTACAAAATCAATTCTCAAAAGATAATCATTAATTATATGATACAATAAGAAGTAAATCAGCTTTAAGAGATCAACTTGCGGGTGCGCCGGTGAACATGAACTAACTACACTCAAAAAACTCTACTATAACTAGTTGCTAAACCAACCTTAATTTTTTTCAACCATTTTATCTTTCGGATTATTTAACCTTGATACATCTAACAAATTAATCTTTAGCCTATAAGACTCTAGCACGTTAAATTCTTTTAGATCAGAAAGATTAGTTTACCTGTTAAAACATTAAAAAAAAATAAATAATAAAAATAAAATGGTCATTATTATAGGTTATTAGTGTAGTAAAATAAAAATACAAATGTATATTAAACATGGAGTGAATGGGTTTTCCTCGTTTTGGTTGAATTGATATGTGATAAAGACTAAGGTTAATTGTTTAAACTTGAACAGTAAACGATGGGATACACGTGTATTTCATTACATGAATAATTAATTAATTGTGATTATTATGTGAAACATATCATCATACTAATATGACAATAATCATGGCGGAATCGATCTAAAGATTCACAATGAAAGATTCCTAAATAGAATTATTAAGCATTTAATTAAATTATATTTCACTAATATAGTGATCTTGGTCACTTTGACAGTGATTAAGTGCCCTTCTTTTTGTGACAAGAAGTGCTTTTTGGATAAGTGTAATACGTAATTATAAACTTAATTAAATATAACTGAAATCGAAAGTTGACTTCTCCAAGCACTGAGGCGCATGCGTCAATGTCGCACTAATTTAAGTTAATGGTCCTTTTTTAGTAGTCGAATCCTAACTTTAATAAATAAATAAATAAATAATACAAGCAAACATAACGTAATTGGTAAAAGTTAATCCATCCCTGATATATAAATGTGTTCTATCTCCTCCAAAGAAAAAAAATGGGTTTCATTTGGTTAGAGCCTTAGAGATGACAAAAAAAATCGCCCCATATAGAGCAAAATTAGACCAATATTTATTGTAAAATGAAAAAAAAAAGGGCTTGAAGCTACCCCGACCTAGAAATCAGCTAGGCAACCTGCGAATCAGGGAGGAAACTATTTCAGATGTTTGGAGTTCTATTTTAAAAAGTTATATATATATATATACACACACTTTACAATCTTTACTCAGGGTTGAATTCATCTCTTAACAAAAACCCTTGCGACATGTGGCAAGACCAGCTATATACCTTGCAATCCCTAAGCTGGACAGAAAAATAAAACGTTCTAAGCCTTCACTTAAAACATTGTTACCACTAAAGCATTTTGTGGGATTCTAATTGTTCAAACTTGGGTCTGCTACCACTGCAGCACAATTGGAATCACGTGACATATTATTTCAATTATACACTATATATTTTCTAATTTTCCTCTTTTTAAATTATTTGTTTCACATGAGTAATGCTAATGTACGTATGGGTGTACTAATATGTTTATAGATAGAGAGTAAAATTAGAATTTTATCCATATATTTTCTCTTTCTTTTGGTATACAATACAAGGTGAAATTATAATTTCAAACATTTTCTGTAAACAAATCTGTATACTCATCTGTACAGACAGATAATCCGTTTCAGATTTGGTTTCTTTTTATTTTATTTGTGGGTCTATATAGCATTTGTATCTAACGCGAACCCTATTCTACTAGCATGTGAACTAAATGCATCGAATTCTCTTGTCATCAATCCCAATAATTGAATGGAAAGAATATTCTCAAGTGAAATAAATTAAAATTTATTTTTCTATAGATTAAGATATGTATGTACATGAAATTCCACGTTTCAATTTTTATTTTTTGAAATAATATGTTGATGACTCGATGTCATTATCAAAAACTAATTATTTTCCCCCAGAGGGGCATTCTTGACATCAGCCAAAATAATTGTTTATAATAATTCCATGAATTATATGATTATGCTCCTAGACAACTTAATCTTATCAATCTTTCATTGTGACAAAGTTATATTCATACAAAGGGGATAATAACATTCTTAAGTAATTTTGATGCTATCATCTCAGATTATTTTTGCAAGAATTGACGTGTATATTCAGATTGAAACACGTAGTTGATCTAATACTTTAGAAACAAAATGTGCTGTCATCGACAAAAAAATGCCATAATTAAATACGATACTAGTTAATCGTTCTATCATTTTTGAGCATTTTGTGTTAATAACTATATTCAAGTCTCGACATAACAACGCTCAATCTGCATTTGTCGAAGGGAGAAGCATGATTGAGAATATTCATTTGGCATGGGATATGTTGAGAGAGTATAATAGAAAACGTATCTCACCAAGATGCACAATTAAAGTGGACCTGAGAAAGCCATATGATTTAGTTAACTGGGATTTCTTATTTGCAATCTTGAAGGAGTTGAAATTCTCTGAAATCTTTGTGAAATGGATCATGCAATGTGTGACTTCTTCCACATATTCTATTGCTATTAATGGTACTATCCATAGATACTTCAAAGGAAACCAAGGCCTCAACAAGGAGAAAATCACTCATCTGGCATTTGCAGATGACCTTTGCAAGGGGAGACAGCCCTTCGGTGTAGATTATCACGGACAGTCTTATTGATTTTGGATCCAAATTTGGCCTCTGTATTAATGTGCTAAAATCTAGCATTTTGACTACTGGTTTAAGGGGATATGAGCTTGATGAAATCTTATGTTTGACTCGAATTCCCCAAGGATCTATGCCTTTTAGATACTTGGGTACCCCACTTGCAGCTGGAAGATTGAAATCCAATTACTGCACTCTATTTGTTGATAGGATCTCCATGTTCATCAATGCTTGGAACAAATCCTCTTTATCTTATGCAGGGCGCGTTGAATTAAGCCATTATGTTCTTCAAGGTGTAGAGAGTTTTTTGTTGTCGATTCTTCCTATTCCAGCCAAGGTTATGGATAAAATCATTCATCTATGCCATAACTTTCTCTGGGATCCCAAGAAGCCACTTGTTGCTTGGAAGATCTTTGCCTCCCAAAAAATGAAGGTGGAATGGGCTTTAGAGAACTCAAATGCTGGAATCCCTCCCTTCTTGTTAAATCTCTTTGGTGTATCCACAAGAAAAAAGACACGCTTTGGATTCGTTGGGTACATCATAAGTATTTTCGATCAAACTCCATTTGGAATTGGGTTCCTAAAAGAGATGATCCTCCCTTCTCAAGAGACTCATCAACATCCGGGACCTTTGCATCAAAAGGAAGGGTCAATTGAGGCTGCCATCCAAAAATTCAGCTGCTGGGAAAACCTCAATAGATTGCATTTGGCACAAGTTTATGATTACTTTCGACTGAGAGGCTCCAATCTTTGCTGGACAGCAGTTGTGTGGAGTTCATATGTCACTCCTAAACATGCTTTTATACTATGGTTGGGTTCAAAGTTAAAGCTATTAACAAAGGATCGACTTTCATACTTGGAAATTGACCGGGAATGCTCAATATGCCAAAAAGGGACAGAATCGAATGACCATCTTTTCTTTCAATGTGAAATCACAACTGCCATTTGGGGAAACATTCGGAATTGGCTGGGAATCAGAAGGTCAATGTCTACAATTAGAAGTGCTCTCAAATGGATAAAGAAAGAAGCAAGAGAAACTTCATGGAATTGTAAGGTTAAAAGGATAGCATTGGCAAGCACTGTTTACCACATTTGGATGGCTCGGAATTGATAGATTTTTGAAGGCATATTACCTAAAGCTGGAGACATTATTTTGAAGATTAAAACACATGTATACAGGGTTGTGTTTACGTTGTATCCATATGTTTTAGTCAATTTTGAGTCTCTAGAAGCGTGCCGGCCGATAGCTTTTGACTATATTAGATGTCTATATTTTGGATGATTGTATACTTGGGTATGCCCAGAGAAAAGTGAATATAACGTTCTTTGATCTAAATATTTACATTTGCAAATAAAAAAAAAAGAAAAGAAATTTGACATTGGAGGCTAAAATTGACGATTCTATTTAAAAAATACTCATTACTTCTCGATCATGTCATCATGAAACCAAACCTTATACACCCTTATGTGCAATCGTGCTCTCATTTACTTTAATATTGTCTCCAATGAGGTTACTAGATCTAGTCATTTAATATTTTGACTGTAATTTTCATGTTGGGCATTGGGATGTGAAAAGGATGGTATCATATACTGAAAATGTTATAATCTCAAAACGTTTGGAGATCATGTGTGGTATCAAATGCATGTGTAATATATATTTTAGCATGTCAAATTAGTTAGCAGGAGTCAATATATAGAGACAGCAAAACCGATGTAATTTGTCCAAATGCACACAACACATGTGTCTAACACCATTTATACTGCAATACATTTGAGAATATATCATTTCCCTATCATAGACTATGGCTATGTCTTTATCCAACATGTATATGCAAAAGCATGTCCAAGTTGCTTTGCTAGTGACAAATATTCATACTATATTTCCATGGCCCACGGACATAATTTTAATTAATTTCATCATGTTATTAATAATTAATTAGCGCAAAGTTTTTATATATAATAATATAATTAATAAATTTGTCTCTTGGAAGCAATAATAATTTGATAAAACCCTAATGGTATAGAGGGGTCAATGATCTTTCCGCCAACTGAAATGCTAAAGCTAAACTTCTGAAATTTGACCCGGGCTCGGCCAGGAATGTTAGTCTCCACTCGAATCACACTAATTAGACAAATGAGAAAACAAAAATGTTGACAAAAGGTTTAAAATTACTTTATTATTCTCACACACCAACACACGATAGAGAAAATATCAGTAGAGATAATAAAGTATTTATACATCTTTTGTCACTATTTTTGTTAACCTTTTTAAGCCATATAAAATTATTGATCTCAAAAGTTATATTGAAATTGAATTGCGTGTTTGAATTCTCTCTCTCTCTCTCTCTTCCCGTTTTTTTTTTTTTTTTTTTTTTTTTAATTTTCAGCTTGTGGCAAACTTTGTACCCCTTTGTTGTTTAGGTCTTCACCTTTTAAGCGGATTCCGTCAATTTGGTCCTTAAACAAATGAAAAGCTAAAGGACCAGAATGACATGATCGGTCGAAACATAGACAGGGTCACTGTCGTTGGCTAGGAATCTATTAATGGCACAGTTAATAGCCAGTTCAAATCCAGAGTGAAATTAAGGCTTTGTTTGATCATCTTTAAATTTTCTCTTTATAAATTCACCTACCATAATTTGACAACTACTCAACAATCATCATATATTTCAAACTTCAATTAAATCTCTACTACTCATTTCAACTCTTTATAAATTGAAAATTTAAATAGCTTCAAACAAGCCCTAAATTGTACATCATTTTCGAAACACTTCCATGTTGTCTTCAACGTGCACCCTTCCTGTGTTTTAAAGCTAGTGACGACCTACAATCCAACTATAATATCCCGATTACTAGGTATATGACACTCCCATGAGATCCTCCCCTCACGTGAAGTGCATCCATACACCCATATGGGACTCCCAGAAGTGATAGAAATTTTTCAATGCCCCGATACCCAACTGCTGTATATTTATTTTAAATGCTGCGGGGTCGTGCTAGTATACATCATTCGTCTTTCTTTGTGTACTTTTATGATCAGTTGAGAAGGCTTTGTGAATCTTTCAAGATCCAAGATTTATGTCTCAGGATCAGACTTTTCTGGGCAGATTCCATTCAAGGAATACCAGATTCTTGTCTTAATCTTGGAATCCAAAAGTAATCTCTGTTCCTCTCTCTCTGTATCTGGGCTGTATATGCAGTGATGTACAAATATGAAATGAAGTGTTCCAAACTGACATTTGAAATTCATGCATTCTTTGAAAAGAAATCTGTCAAAGTTAATAGAAAAATAGATTCTTGCCGGTTGTCCACGTGCTATAATATAGGCACAATTCATAGGCCATATTTTAAGACAACTTTTGGTTGAATTTTACTTATGTTTGCATGCTGATTTTTCAGTTTCTTTTAGGATTTTCTGTCTGCGCCTGCGGCAAGTTCTTGAGCTTTCCTGGTGTCTTGGAGTTCAGAAGAAGAAGCAGATGAAGAATTCAGTGTCATCAGAACATAGCCTGTACATAGAGAGTGAGGAAGAGGATGATCAGGAGAAGACATATGCTGCAGTTGGAGATAATAATCGAGAAGACGGGAATGATTCGGATTCGTCCAATTATTCCGTTGATAATAAGAGTAGCCAGCATAGCAAGCCCAGTTCATACAATACCTCTTGGCCTCAAAGTTACAGGTATGTGCAGAATAGGGTAGCTATGACATGAATCTTGATATAATTAGGACGATGAATTGGGATCAGTTCACGAGCAAAATTCCCGGTACTCCTGCCTAATGAAGTACATGACGCTTGCACAAAAGGGTTCAGATTTAGCAACTAGTCAAGCTCCGTATGTGTAAAAATCAGTGCTTCCATTTGTCCGGGTACTGAAGATTCTGTACTCATGAAGTACCGGAAATTTTGTACCGTCCATGGGTTTTCCTTCCTTTTCTCCTTTGTTTGTACCATATAGGACTGAAAGGGTGACTGTAGTTTCTTGTTCTGTTTTGGCCTATGTTTTGATGATTTGAAAATAATAAAAATCTGTTATAAAACTACTTGATGCAGGCAATCAATTGATCTATACAGCAGTGTTCCATCACCGAGTCTCAACTTTCTTGGGACACCATCTTTGCCCCGAAGCTCATACCTATCCTCCTCTCTTACAAGAAGACAGACTCCCGAGATATTACCTTCTTTAGGTAAACCGCTGTTATCTAATGTCGACAATGATAAAGTGCCACCACAAAGGC